>PVHY01002129.1:0-134782 GCA_004024945.1 Uropsilus gracilis | reverse complement strand
CCTCTTTTCTTCCTTTCTCCTTCCCACCTTCTCTCTTTCCATGCTTCCTCCCTCTCTCCCTTCCCTTCTTCCTTCCTCTTTCCCCCTTGTGTTCTATCATACTATTCTTGATGGCCTTTGTTTTCATCTTTCTCTTGCATAATATAAGAAGTTTTCTCAGGACCTCATCATCTTCCATATTATAGGGTGCTGTACTTAACAAACTATTATTTTCAATCTGTTTCATTACCCTCTAAGTTACAGTTCAAGGAGTGTGCATTGTGTCTTTTTTACATCTCTGTAACCTCACATCGGTGTGAATCTGTGTGAGGAAAAGAGAGAGAGAGAGAGAGAGAGAGAGAGAGAGAGAGAGAGAGAGAGAGAGAGACCTGGTAGGACAACTGTGGCTGAATTAGACTTCTTCCTCATATAGTAGGATGATCTAGACCCCACTTTCTTTCCTGAAATCTTGCTCAATATCTGTATCCTTCTTTCAGGAGGATTATCACCAAGCTTTGACACTTTTCCTCATCTCAGCATGTAAGCTTTAAGTCAGCTTTTAACACGACCATGTGGGTATGACTTCCATCCACAGGACCTTCTCTTCACATCTCCTTAATTTCCTAATCAGTGTTATGGTGCATTTTTCTTCAGATTGAGGTAAATATAAGTTTTGGAGAAAATGATTATGGAGAATTTTCAATAATTAAAAAAAACTTCATCTTTCTCTCAAGTAGTATTTATGAAATTGCACGATTAAATATTGGGAAGAGGAAAATTGAGAAATAAATCAGGCAAGATCATCCTACAATGTTGTCTTCCTCAGCTGCCAGTTTGTGATGTTAAAGGCCATAAAGTTGGCCACCTCCCTTGGTTGGTGATTTGGTGATCTTCTGCTTGTGTGTTTTAAACCAAATTTTAAATGATCCCATTATGTGTTTGCAGAGGGAATTCTATGATTTGGAGCAACTCTGATATTTCTACAATTAGCCCTTTATGCTACTTGAAGGTAGAAAGCAAAAAAGCATGCATTTTTGTATGTTCTTTTCTTTAAGCAGTTTAAAGAACTTAATAATGAAAACTCAGGATCTTCTAACCCCAGAAGTAAAAATTTTTTGTTTCTAGGTTTGTTTGCTGATTTCCTTAATCACATTAATAAGATTTTGTTCCACTTCTTGATATGTTAAATTTAGATAATATCTATTGATTCTCTACTTCAAATAAACCACTGAAATGGAAATGCTCCTAATATCAAAATCTATTGGCATCTTGTCTTAGATCAAGTGTCCAAGAATCTTAGAAAATGAGTCTGAGAAAGACATTCCTGTGAGGGAAATCTACTGGGGCATGTTCTCAGCAGTAGCTGTGAGGATATGAGAGAAGTAGAATGGCAGAGAGAGAGAGAGGCTGAACCAGCCAGCAGAATATCAACTCTGAAGTTGCTTGGCCCTTTAGAGCTTCTGTGCATTGAATGAAGTGTCAACCCCTAGACTAGGCATTGCCAGAGGGCTGCCTTTGAATAGGGGCCTTACCTTGACTGATGTGGTTCCACTTGGCAGGTGGCAGTTTTGGGAAAGGGAATCCTTTGTAGGCAGCCCTCTTGCTTTTGGAGGGATGGAGGTCTCGGTTCTGAAGTGTGGGCTGCATAATGCATCATGGCATCCACTCCACCTTTTGCCTTACAATTCCATGCAGACCTATTTGGACCATACATTTCTTGTCCATATTTGTTTTCCTTGTAGAAGATAATTGATGTAGGACTGGTGATAAAAGAAATGTGTACATTTGCACTGCCATAATTGCACACAATGTAGTCTTCAGTGAGTTTTTGAACATTTTTACTCTTTGCAAAATAGAAACCTTGGTATGACTGCTATCTAGCTTCAAGTCCTTTCGGAGCCCATTTTCACAATAAGGCCCAGTTGGGGCTCAATGTGATTATCCCTGATGATTCTTAAACAACATACTTTTCATCCAAATAGGAAAGGATATTCATTTCATACTCTCATGTATAGTTTTAAAATATTAAACATAGATTGGTTTATTTTAGCATGATTGGACATTACAAAATCTTTGCAAGGCATGTCAGGAAATTAGCCCTACATTATAGATGAAGGAAAGGAGAAATGTGGAGGTAGTCAAATTTTTTAAAATAATTCACAATATCAGTACAAGTGGCAACAGTTAAAAGCCTCCTCGGTCCTCTGTTCTCCTCTCCATAACTCAAGAAAACCTGATAACGTCCCCTCCCACCCACTCATTCATTGAAGACCTAAGAACTGGTGACTCTTTCTACCCACTTTTCTTCTTTATGAATGTATTAGGATTTTGAGCACCAATAATTAAAAAAAAAAAACACCTCAAATGTCCTATTGGTCCAAAGGGTTAAGAGTTGTGAAGCTTGATTTTCATGTCTTTAGCAGATGCAATTAGCAACGATGAAGGCATTTCAAATGACACTGCTACTATATAAATTTTTCTATTTCCAGATTGGTCAAACAACTAATTCTAAGAAATTCTTTTGCTAGATTGTTCTATGTGCCTGAAATTTGCTATCTCCTGACCTAATCTGCTTCTTCTCAGCTTTTTAAAACATCATCTTCTCCCCTAGATAGGTTCTCTCACAGTGAATCTTAAAGAGCTAAATTTAAATTGGAAGCAAATATATACAAACTATTTACCTGTATATCCCTAGGTTTATCTTCGAAAGTTCCATAATCTGATGTACATAGGATTATTTGCACTTGTTGTCTTTTGAATATGGAATCATGGGCCCCTTCCATTTTGTGTGTTGATTCTGTGTGCAAATTTTCTTGCTGTCTGATTATGAGGTGTTTTAATTGAGCCTTGAAGCGAAATTATTGAGTAGGTAAGTTTTCTTTACTACTTTACTAGAAAACTGTGAGACAGAAATGTTGACTATCTTTCATGATTAATTGAAACACAAAAGCATTTTACCAAGTTTTAGTGAGTATTCAAAAACACTTTTCAATCATATAACAAGTCAAATTTAAATTTTCTATCAATTTTTCTCCCTTCATATTAATCTTATTTCTCTATTTTTTGCTTTTAAATAATAGCAAAAACATTTACAATGGATATAAAAATTGTTTTATTTTTTCATTTTTATTCCAGTTGACTTTGGTAATTTTTTCTAATTCTGAGAAAAGTTTAGAGTGTGAGCCAGAACTTTGGAAATGCTAATCAAAAGATTTCAGAGAGATAGAAAGAGAGAGAGAGAGAAAGAAAGAATGATGCTTATTTTTTATTATTAATCATTTTGTTGTTTACATATTTATGTACATTTTTGTGTGTGTGTATATATATATATGTGTGTGTGTGTGTGTGTGTGTGTGTGTATGTATTACATTATAGCATTTCCCGGGGTTCTCTCGCCAACTTATCACCGTAAACCTTCTTGTGATGTTTAAAAGGAAAATGTGCCATATAAGTACCACACCATGGCAAAATATATGACTTGAATCATGATGGTCCCAGGACATTTGGCTATTGATAGGCAAAGGTCTGAATCCTTAAGCAAAAAAAAATTGGTGACCTTTCACATTAAGATCTTACATTCTCAGATCTTTTCCTCTTTAAAAGAAAACAATAAAAATCTATAATTAAAATTTATCACTCTTAACTAAGCATTACTGTCACAGAAATAGCTAATTATTCACTGAGGGCAATACTGTAGAAACTGATTTGCTGATTAGCAAATAAACTTGCAGAATATTTCCAAAAGGTTTTCTCATAAACCTGCTAAGAACTCATTTAGCCTTGGAAACCCCTCCAGATCAGCAAGTTACCCTGAGGTCTCTAAAATAATCCCCTTGAACACATTCTTAAAATCCTTGAGCTTGCATTGGTAGTTATCAAATATATTTAAATATTTGGCAAGAAAATTAAAATATGAAAACTAATACAGCAATACAATCATTGCCCCCAAACACAGTTTTCCAAGGAGATTTTGATGATTCAGAAAGATTTTCTATGGAGGATGTTCAGTATTTAAATGATAGGGTTGCCTTCTGACAGTGCTTTCAATAAAAATGAACTGGTCTGAGAATTAATAAAAGTAGTTGGTATAAGCTAGCTATTTTTTATCTGAAAAAGAGGGAACAGAATCAGCTGTAACCTATAGGACTACTTTCTCTTATGTAAAGTTGATGTATGAAATTCAGATTGATAAGTGAAACATTTTTTGTAGTTCACTTTAAAAGTAACTGATCATATTTTTAAAAAATAACCATAATCATTAGTGTGTTGAAGGTATGATTCAATTTAGGAGGAAAATCTAAATTTAATGTTTTAGGATTGTAAATACTATATAAAATTAATATACCTGATTATTTTAAATATTAGTTTTCAATCAAACACACACATGTGTTTGTATGTGTATACGTATAGAGTTAGAGAAATTAAAATAGTTGCTTTATAATTCACTCTAGGCAATAACTTTGAGATCTTTAACCAATTTATGTGGTTATAATAGACATAGTTATGGCTTCAGGACAAATAACATCCATTTGTTTTTCTTTTTAAAACTTGACAAAAAAATTCCATTACAACAGTGCCATTTGAACATATGTAAGAAAATGTAAGCAATGTCGATGAAGTTTTACCACCTTTAAACATCACTTATGTTCCTGTATCTCCCTTAGGGCTGCCAAAGATGTTTTTGATTCATTAAGTCAGTTTGGTATAGACTTTCTTCTATGCATGCACACAGAGTGATATTTAGTTGGATATGGTTTTATTTTGCATGAGTTCTTTTTAAAAGTGATAGAATGCCATATTTATTCTTCTGTAGCTTGCTATTGTCACTCTACAATATGTCCTTCCATAAATTAACCACATTCATTCTAAATTACACATAAGATTCCATTGTGTGATTATATATTTTTTTCCTTCTCATTTGGATGGACTCTTTTCCCTTAATTTTCCTGCTAACACAATCCTGCTGGGTAAACAGTGACACCTGTGTCCTCAAGCACAAATACATGTGGTTCCTAGGATTAGATAATGAGAGGTGGATTCTTTGGTCAAAGAAAATCCACTTATTTATTCAATCTTAGAGGATTCAGAAATATCCTGCTAAAGTGACTGTATAACTTATATTTCATGAGTCATATTTAAAAATAATCATTTCTCACACTTCACCACCCTCCATCTTTTCAGGTTTTGTAGTTTTTGTCGTCTCCTGTTCTTTAAAATTTCCTTGATCTTTAATGATGCTCTCGATCTTGTGAGTCTTTGTAGTCTCTGTGTATTTCCTATTCTGGGGCTGGTATCTTAACATTCTTTGCCTGTGTTTCAGTTGGTTGATTCTTTCTTTCTTAGTAATTTGAAGAGCTTTAACATATTTTCTGCTTTATAAATCCTTTTTAGTTAAAATCAGTGAAAGTATATTATCCCCAATCTTTACTTGTCTTACAATGTTTTGAGTTTTGGGTTTGTTTGTTTGTTTTGTTTTTTGGTATCATTTGTCTTATTGACTTATTTTCTGCAAATATAGAGTGTATCGTACTTTCTCGTACTCGCATTTTCATTGTGGGTGTTGCTGAAGCTCTACTATGTGGTTCTACAAACATATGAATCCAGCAGATCCTTGAATAGGTTTAAAGTATTTAAATTAGTTCTTTAATCTCTTTGGGATTTTATTTCATTTATGTAAGTGGTAAGAGATGTCTGAGATTACTATTTAAAATTTTTCTAACAAGAGTTGATTGTCACAAAATCAATCAATTCACTGCATACAAACTATACACCAATGTAATGTATCTACAGTTCTGTGTCTAGAATTTCTATTACTTTTCATTCAACACTTTTTGTGTGTCACTGCTACAATATCTTAGTTGCCACAGCTTAATTTTGTAGTATAACATTTGAAAAAAAATAGAGTTCTTAATATTTCCTATTTTCTAAGAAATCTTGGTCATTTTGTATATTCTCTTCCATAGAATTTTAATATCAGATTCTCAAATCACAGGAAAAATCACAATTAGACTGACAGATGCAATAAAATTTATGATTATGTTGAGAATAACTGATATTTTCAATCTTGTATTTTCTCATTGGAGCTAGTCTTTTTGTCTCATTGGAATTAGTCTTTAGAACTTTAAAAAGTTTAAAAGAACTTCTGCATTATTTTCTATTGTGTGTGTGTGCTGACAATATTCAGATTTTCCTTTTTTTCTTTAGTAAATTTTAAAAATCAATACTTTCCTATTATAGTGTCTATTTCCCCTAAATTTTCAGATTATATCCCTTCACCGATGGTGAGGTTCCCTGATATTGATGCACTGCACTTCTTCTTTGGATGCAGACATTCAAAAACATGTTTTCATTGATCTCTAGAGAGAACCAGCTTTTTGTTTCACTGATGAACACTTATGATTTATTTTTCTAACTTTGTCACTGTTGCTTTCTTAGTTCTTTAATTTCTGCTTCTGTGTTTTATCTTCAACTTTTGGGGCCATTAGTTGATATTTTTCTCATTATTTTATTGTTATTTAGCTCATTTATATTCATCCTAATCTAATCCTAGTCTAATATATGCTTCTGAAGTTACAAATTTCCCATGGGCACTCTCTGGTAGCACTCTACTAGTTGGTATGTAGAATGCACATTCCCTTTTTTGAAAATTTTGTTTTCATAAGATTCAAAATCAAAAAAGTCACAAAAATAGTACAAATAACTGTATTATATCTTTTATCCAGATCTGCCAATTTTTAACATCCTGTACCACTCCCCTTATTGTTTACTATCTATATGTACACATATGTAAATATATGCATGTGTCTTGAATATATATGTATATATTCCTATATTTTTCTGAACAATCTGAAAGTAAATTCAAGTATCCAGTCCCTACACACTTCAGTTCTTAGATAATCACAACTGAACTTACAGATCTTGGAATGTAACATCAATGATATTATCTAATCTTAAGACTATTTTAAATTACATTAATTATCCAGATATTCTTTTTCTTCTGATCTAGGAGGTAGAGCAAGATTTCTCATTTCATTTACTTGTCAAAATTTTTAAAAACTTGTCGTCTGAAAAATTTTTCTCAGCCTTAGCCTTTATCATTCCTCCTACTTCTGCAATTTCTTTTTTTAAAAATAATTTTTAAAATTTTTTGTGGGAAGAAAGCAAGTTACATAGGTATACATATTACAATACCATAATTATGAAATATAACTGTGCAAAACAATATATTATTTACTGATGTGTGATTTAAAAGTTTCAAATACTACTGGAATGGCAAACATCAAATCCAATGTACTAATTATTATTTCTGGACTATATAATGGGGAATAGAATAGAAGAGATATCCACAGAGAATGTCAACTATCTCTGTGATCGTTGTTCCATTTTAAAATTTAATTTAATTTTTTAATTTGCATATATATGTGTATTTATATTGATATTACATTATTGCATTATTGTGTACCCTGGGGCTTTCCCACTTCGCTAACACCTGTTAACCATCCTGATCTTTTATGATCAATACACAAATACAGAATTCTAGTTAATAGGTTTGTTTTTCACAGAGATAAGGCCTAATTCTGAAACTGTTTGCAATGACTTCTAAAGTTTGAGCAAATAAGTAAATATGTGGTAGAGAAAGAAAGTCAGGATCCTCTCTAACAGAAAGGAGGCATAAAGTGGGGAAGAAAGACCTATCCCTGGGAAAGAGCTCCAAGTGCTGCAGCCCTTACGCCCCAAGCAGTGCTGTGCTCCACTTCTCAATAGCTCCTCACCAGAGAAACACACACTGCTGGAAGAATGGTTGGCTCCAGACCTAGGGCATGGAAAGTGTAAAATGAGCCTGGAATATCTTGGGCCAGAAAATAAAGAAGTATTCAAAAAATAATGTCATATCAAAGAGACACAGAAGCTGCCCTGGAGGCTTCTGTGATTTAAAACTGGCCAAATGTGGATCCCTTTTGAGGCCAAAATAAATAATGATGCTAATATATTATATTCTATTGAATAAAATGAGCATTCATGAGTCCATATAGATAATAATGGAATCATGGGTAGATAGATAGCAAGATAGCAAATTCATCCTTACAATAGAATTCTTTTTTTTGTTAGTTTTTTAAATTTTAATGTATTTTTCTTGAATTCCTAGATGTTAAAAAATCAAATTTAAATTTCTAGTTAAAGATAAATTATTTGGTGGAAGGTGGATGTGTTGATGGTGGTAGAAGTTGCTGGCTGACTATAATTAATTTCTGATTTTGCTAAATTATATTTTGTTAAAATAAATGGGGTCCAAGAATTTTTTTTTAATGTTGAGATATCCTCTGTGGCAGAATGTATCATCATTTTGTGTGAACATTCCCTCTGTGTTAAATACAATACTCTCATATAAACAGGCATTTTCTCATTTAAGGTATGAAATTAAATGCAACTGTTTATATAGTTCTATCTATAACTGCAGAAATCTACATAAAAAGACATTTTCTTATAAGAAATCTAGAGGAGGCAAACTACATGTATACAGTAATTTTACAACTTCATTAAAGACCTAGGCTCCATCTATATTTCTATTATTCCAACTTCATCAGATAGCATTCTTCCTATGGCTTGTTTTCAAGGTACAAACTTTTTTCTCTTGTAGTCTATGTCCTTCTCGGCAGGATATGGAAAGATGGTGCCTGGCATCTCTAGCAGAAAGACTAAATGTGTGAAGATACGCACAGTAGCTGTCTGCTTGTCTCACTGCCAGCACGGTGGCAAATAGTCCCTCTCTGAACTGGGAGGAGCTCATAAGCACTCGCAGGTAAAGACACTGAGAAGTTGTCCAAATATGGATGCAACCTATTGTTTTGTGGTAGAAAAAAAGATGCACTCTCCCAAGGAGGAAGTGCAGAAAGCAAATGACCTAGTAGCCACACCATTAAGGTTAAATACAGGAAAAGGTGCAGAGCCTCCAAAAGAAAAGGATAGAAAACCAGGAGATGAGAAAAAGTCAAGAGATCCTGGGGTCCCAGTAGACAACAGATTGTATTTCAAGAAGGGCTCAGAATAACAATTAACAAGAATGACAGAGATATGGGTGGAATCGGACACTTGTGACAGTGTCCACAGTTTGTGATTTTTCATCTTCCCTTATTTTTTCCACGACAAGAAGCCACCCTCCATGCTCTGGTAACACAACCTTATACACTATAGGTCTTCACTAAGGTTAGCGGTCATTAGTCCTCATTAGCCCTCATTCTTTTCCTTTCATAATTTCCTCAGCAAAGTCAGATATCAAGAGAATTTGCAGGGGCAGGGGGGGAGACCAAGTTGTTTTTCCAGAATGAGTAGGTTCTATGAGCCATTTCTTCAGAATGATAACTTCCATGGGATGTGTCTAAACAGCAGTCTCTCAGGGCCAGGCAGAGGGCACCCTTCCTTTGCTATATTCTGTTCCCTTCCTAGCATACTCTCTCAGTTCAACAAAAACAACAGCCGAGAAAAAAAAAAAAAGGGAGGGGGTGGAAAAAAGCCCTTATCTGCACAGTTGTGATGAATAGACTTGATTGGGCTCTCACACAGCAGGCAGGTGATGGCCATTGCCTGTCTATTTCAGGACTAAACTTTAGACTGGCCACAGGTGTTTTTCCTTTTTTGGCTCTGCGGCCCTGCCATCATTAAGTTTGCCTGAAGCAGCAGACAGCTTCTCTCGGAGACCAAAAGATAGAGGGGGAGGCAGGGTGCAGAGACAATCCAGCTGACATTTTAAGCAGGAAATGCAACCATCTGAATGTAAAGAAGATAAACCCTGTCTCCACACAGACTATTCACTCAGGGGAAATTGAGGTAAAATATAACAGGATTCAGAAGAAGGGAACACTAGCACATGTGGTTTAAGCATTCCAGAACTGACCATTTTATTACTAGTCTGCCCTTAATACAAATGCTGGAAAAAAAGGAAACAAGTTTTAAGTTACCACTGGAAACATGATTTGGTGAAAATAGTTTTTCTTTCTCAAATTTAATGTGTTTTCTCAATAGGTACTTGACTTGACACTGTCAACCAAATATAAATAAAAAGTGAACTTGTAGGGTTTCCCTTAATATAGGTAGATTGTTACTGAAAAGAATCAATATCCTAGAAGTATGATTTCTGAGATTCCAGATTCCTCTTCTCAACTCTCACCCCCAAGAATTTCTCACCTACCAACTGGTGTTCTAAATTCTTTTTCATGAGGCAAATGTTCCAAATTTAAGTTTAGACTTGACATATAAGGTAATAGAAAAGTGAGTAGATATTTTAAAATTTGCATTAGAATCTAAACAAGTGACATCACAGCCTGACATCAAGTTTTGATAACAGGGCTGTCACCAGAGTGGAAAGAAGGGATGAAATAGCAGAAGCGCAGGCAAATATGAAGATTTTACATGAGTCTGGACTTTTTTATGAGTTTATAAACTTCCCTCTGAAGTATATATTAGTAAATATATGCAAAATGCACATTGCATTTCTGCATTCGATGATTTTTAAACTAGAAGAGGAAAAATTATGTGAAATAAAATGAGCTCCATTGCCTATGCGATTCCCAAATTTAACCAAAAAGTACAGAGTTATAGGCTTTTAAAATATAGAGATCATTGGAAAAGTTAATCATTTTGTTTGCTTGTGCTTATTTTTACTCTTTAACCAGAGGTCATAGATTCCTCCCCAATTGTCAAAAGTCTTTTTAGGGTACACATGGCATCACAATTCTAAAAAAATTTTTAATTGATCGTCACATTTTACGAAAACCCAATCACTTATTTTATGATTGAAATGTATTTTTAAGAAAATCAGAAAACTTTAGCCATTAGGATGCCGCTTTATTTTTCAGGAGGAAAATGATACCCTGAAACATTAGAACAGATACCTCTCAAAGATCAAACCAGCAAATAGTCAGCATTGCCAAAGTCAGGGCAGCAAGATTTGTCTTCCAGGCCCCTATTCTAATCTGCTGGATGGTCTTCACTTTTAGTTATCACATAAAACCATCCATGTGGCTCCAGAGAAAGGATAATGTTTTTATCAAGTGAGCCAAGAACATTCTGGCAGCCATATTCTAAATGACTACCAAGACTCCATTAACTGCTAGGTTACCTCACCTCTATCCCAGACCCAATGGTAAGTTGATTTCAAACCAGATAGTTACCTCTATAAAAGAAGGGGTAGCTGGTGTTTACATGGCTATGTATATTTACATGTATTGTTTTCACTACACAGGTATGCTTCTGGGGGAATTTCATGAACGTAGGATCTTTAGTCTATCCAGCTACTGCTCAAGGACCTCCACATTTACAATCTGGGATAGGTTTTCTCAAGCTGGAATCACTAAGGATGCTCTAGGGGAAACCTGGATGCTGATCGACTAGAAAAGCTGTGATGAACAGTATCTGCACTTGCATGTAAATCATTGCTTGGAGGAGCTAATGATGATAAACAGTCATTGACTTTGAGTTTCATCCCAGAATATGTATGCTGAGCTAATGGATAATGGAGAAGGATTAGATGGTTCAAGTATGCATTCCAATGGGCACACAGACAGGCGTAGCCTATTAGGAGACAATGTCCCTGTACTTGCAGTTTGTCACTATGATCATTTCAAGGAAGGACAAGACAGGTTTAATTTCTGTGTTTTAAATTCTTTTATTTGTTTATGAATCATTGAAGAGTACAGTCCAGTCCCTTTGGATGGATTAGGAATAAAACTACAACGAAAGACAACATGGTAGCGAATCAGGTATCTTTTTTTAAAAAGAAAGTAAGAAGAATACAAAATAAATACCTGTATTTTCAGTTCCTCCCATGAATAATTTCACAAGAATATAATTTCCACAATAGCGAGTTTCTGTGCTATTAATAAAGCATTGGTTGTGCTCAAGATTATGGGCAAAACAAACATGTTTGTTAAAGAAATTTGGTTGAACTTTATGAAGCTCATGGAGGAATATCCAACTATTGGACACGGAATGGGAGAGGTAATAGTCCCTTTGCCCTTAAGAAGCAATACAACTGTAAGACAAAAAGCAATCAGCTTTATGGAAGTTCAGGAAAAATCTGCAGGATTGGAGAGTCAACAGTGGGACAAATTCTAGTCACTGACAATCAGGGAAGACTTTCTTGTCAAAGTGAGATGAGCCTGTTGCTTTACAGAAAGGGTAAAACATGAGGGTATAGAAGTGGAAGAGGAAGGAATTTAGATGAGAAAACAATGTAATCAAAAACTCTTGAAGAGCTAAGTAGAAAAAATAGCCAAGATCTGGGAACAGTAAAGCTAAATTAGACTGAATTTTTTAAATAATCAGCTTCAAACTGGATTTGTTTAGGCTTCCTGGCAACATGTGCCTGGTTCTAAGAAATGTAGAATTAAAGGATGAAGCAGTGAGGAAAAGGTCATACAGAATGCCTGAGTTTGTTATCGTCAAGGGGGAGTTAACTTGAATGGAGGGGAGTGAATCATGTATCCCAAAGAAATCCTGTTTGGAAGTAAGTTGCTGAGTGTGTGGAGTGCTCCATTGCCCAACATTTGCTGCATAAAGATTTTTGCATCTCTCTTACAACCAATAGTCATTTCAGGAAAGACACATCTGGTTTTTGTTGGCTTTTTGTTGGGGTCATGGGTCATTTTCAGATGAATTTGTGTTTCTTTTTCAGGTTCAACAACTAATGCTGTCTCCTCCATGAAATCTTTCCTCAACACTGCTCTGTGAGTGTTCATCATCATCACTAGACATGAATATATCATTTTTCAACCTTTCTGCTTCACTCTCACTCCCACCTCAAAAGTGGGGTTCACTCATCCCCAAGATCACACAAAAAGTTGTCAAATATCATTGTCACTTGACAAAGAGAAAGTGAGAACTGAAGAATAAATGATTAAAGGAATAGATGTTTAAATTGCTCTACTATTTTATTATAAAAATGAACATGTTGATTCTATCCAATTCCCTTTCTATGAAGACCTGCTGATTCAGTTGGCTAGCTTATTGAGAAAATAGATATCTACAGAATTCAGGTCATCTGCCAGAACCTATATAACATTCTGGGCTTTAGAACCAGGGTGCTGAATATATAATCACATCTCTCTATATCTCAGCCAGTTAGACTCATATGAAAATAATGTACTTACAATACTTGGAATTTTGATGTGTGTGTTGGAGTATTGAGGGCAGGTGGATTTTGGGGAGCTTTCATCTGGCATGGGCAATTTCAGAAGCACTTCTGAAATTATCAGCATCAATTCTTTCTCTTTCTAGAATTCACTTTCTCAATCTCACTGTTTTCCCCTTTGATTTTGCCTCCCACTTTGAATCTTGGGGTCTTCTTGACTCTTAATAATGCTGACAGTCTATAGTTTCCTCCTTTACTTTTTTGAGTATCAGTTTTTTATAGTAGCCTATAAACTACCTCGTTAATCAGATAGTGTAAAATCCAATTAGAAACATTAGAATCCAGAAATACAAGTGTTAAGGAATGTATTTCTTGATTGACAAGGAAGCCAAATAGACCCATCTATTTAGAATCTTAGCAACAATTAGCTGCCTTAGTTTCATTTATTGTGACATAAAAAATCTGGTTTATTGAAAGCTCTATTGAAGAAGATTTCTATGATATGCACCATGAGAAAATATCTTCAGACTAAAATGATTGTTTTGCTGTAATAAATTGAACCATATGTACACTATGTTATTCAATCTTTTTTCTTCAAGGCATAAATTGATATTAAAGAACATTTAAGTCATAACACATGGTTATCCAGGCATGAACGAGGCAATAACCCATATAAGTTGTCAAGGTGAAGCCAAAGCATTTATTAGAGGTTTGTGTTGTTTTTGAAAAGTGCATGGTTGGATAAACATGGATTAGTGCTATTATGCTGCTACGATGACTCAAGTGTGTTTTTACAGTGTCAGTAATTTTTATGTTTAAAAATCACTGGTGCAGTATATTAGCTATAATTTATGTTTATCATCTTGTGTACTCTAATAGGTTTCAACAAACCATTTAACACTTCAGCTTGTGCATATACATTACTTAATAGGTATTTATCTTAAAAAAGAGATACTTAACGGGACTTTCAAAGCTTGCAACTGCATGCTAAGAGAGAATACTGCAGTGTGTCACATTAACTTTCTTTTCCCTGTTTGCAGTTAACTTTGAACATTCTGGCCACTTGCTTCTTTGTTCAACGTGCCTCTGAATGGCACAGGAAGAATAGAATCTGTCAGTGTCCTTGTCAGCAGAAATGACATTCCATTCTCTCACCACGAGTGTCCGTCACACTTGCTAAGTAGGGTGGCTATAAGATACAGTCAACACAGCTGAAAAGAGGACGAAGTTCCCATGATTAGCTGCCATATTGGGGTGTCTTTCAGAAAGTGCTAGTTAACTTCTGATTATAGCTGTATCCATGAGGTTTTTTCATGGTTTATGTGACCCGGACTTTTGTTTCCTTTAGAAGAATGTCTAGAGAACCCTAGGGGCTGGGTGGCATGGGAGGAGGGGAGAGCAGGGAATCAGTTGGGACTTAGAGTCATAGGAGGTTTGTTGCAGCAACACAAGAAGGGACTTCATTTATCACAACACTATTGATTCTTCCAAATAGGGCTGTCCTTATTGTTTTTGCTGCAATAATGACCTATTTCTCTTTTGAATAGCACAGGTAGATGAATTACTAGTATTTAGTCTTTTCATAGAGAAAGATTGATTCACTTTTTAAATATACCTAGAGTTGAGAAGAGGTGAGATGGCTTTTTGTTTTTTAAGATAACTGATTTTTGACTTATTGACAGACATGACATCTGAGATGGATGTGGAGGGGAAATCCTCATAAAAGTCCAGTTATTACCTAAAGAAATGATGCTACTTTATTCATTTGTGAGATGGCTTTAGAAGAGTTTGTTGGGGATTCTAGAATTATGAATCTACTGATCTACTCAGTAATAAATTTTTAGAAAGAGACTATAAATTCTCTAGGGTCCATCAAGCACATCAGTTGGCTGAGTTAGCAAACAGGGAGAATTTATTACTCACTGGAGACAAATCAACCAAGATGGACTGTTTGGTATTGGGAACTAACTTTTCCCTTGTAAACACTGGTGGTGACACTTTGACATCTTATGAAGGAGAGCCACTCTTAACTTGATGATATTTTCAATATTGGCAATCTCTGCTAACTGGACCCAAAGTTGTTGCTTACATATTTCAAACTTTACTATTTTCATTATAATATCAAGATTATATGCAAAACACCATAGACAATTTATAAGAAATTGCATGTGGAATGTATTTTCAATGAAAAAAGCTAGAGGAAAAACTTCATTAGCATCTTTCATGAGTAGTTTTCAAAAGATAAAGAGAAGTAAAAAGTCTGGTCTAAAATTTCTCATATAACTTTTAAAAACAGTGTATTTATTGAGGTAAAGTTGGTTTACAGCATTACTTCATACAAATTTCACACAAAAACATACAAATGCATGTGTTTACAACTTGTCCAACACCAGAGTTCCAATAATACTTCATCATGTTCCTTTGGGCCTTTTCTCTCCCCGACTCCTAGCCTGACTGACACCAATCCCTTTTGGTTACCTTAGTTTTTCAGTTGGATATTTAGAGTTCATTATTGGCTTGATTTTTACTAAGTCTGAGTTATGTTTCTCTACAGTTTACATATAAATGAGACCATCCATTTTTGTCTTTCTCCTTAGCCTTTTTTCCTTAGCCTTATCCTCTCCAAGTTCTATGCCTGTTATTGTAAATGGTAACAGTTTATGATTTTTTAGAGCTAACTAATATCCCAGTTTGCATATATGTGTGTGTTTAACACATATTTTCATATTTTCAGATTCACTCATCACTCATTTTCCCTTAGGCACTTAGATTGTTTCTATGATATAACTCCAATAGAATGTTTTAAAAATATATTTATTTTATTGAAGTAATATTGGTTTACAATACTGTATGTCTTCAGGGATATTTCTATAATTTTGTATAACTTTCTATAATGGAGCATTTCTTTTGTCACAGGCATTCAGTAAAGTACCTACTTGTGACATGTGGCAACTGTGCACTTGAAATGTTAGCACAATTAGGTAACTGAAGTTAAAATATAAATAACCACATGTGGCTAGTGGTTACCATATTGGATACCACATGTTGGATAGTTAGCTCCTGTAAGAGAAATCTTAAAGAACCATTTACCTGTGAGGGTAGTACTGGGTTAGAGAAGTAGATATGATGGTAGTAGACAGATATCTTCTCTTTAAAAGCATTTAGAACAAAGAATATGTAAAAAAGGAGACAAATGTCAAATAGACTTTTGAGTCTGGATAGTGAGAGACTTAAGTAAGAGTTAATATGTCCATACATGAAACTTAACAGTTGTACAGTGGGTAAAGATGGAACTAATTTTATTTAAAAAATTAATTTTTAAATGTGTATTTAGAGAACAGAGAGCATAGTCAGTAATGAAGTATCTCAAAATATTTAGCTACCCTTAATAATGTTATAATTATTTACTTTTTTCTAAATGAGGCATTTTATAGGCAAATATATATATATATATATACACATACAGATATATAGATATGTAGATATATAGATATAGGTGAAGGAAATACTTCTTAGACTATCACCTAAAGTGTCTTTTCATAATTCTCAACAAATAAAACTCCTTTTCTGGGTAATCAAGCTTATGTCTAATTTACTCATCTCCCTTTTTGTTAATCTCCAATAGTCTATGGCCAGGCACTGTCCTTCTTATGTTTAACAGGCAACTCATACGGATTCCCACCTCTTCATCAACTGTATCACCACTTCTGCTTATGCCCTTTTCTACCCAGACCATTAGCTATTTATCAAGGTTATCTCCTGGCTTACAGTTGCCCACTTTTCCAGTCATTCTTCTCTACAATTGCCAAATTCATTTTGCTCACCTGCTTATATTTTTTTCAGGAGCGGTACAGACCAAATATGTGTGTTTCCACAAAACTCTTAAGTTGAAATCCTAACTCTCACATGATGGTATTAAGAGGTGGAAACTTTGGGAGGCAGTCAAGTCATAAGGGTAGTCCCTTACGAGTGAGATCTGTGTCCTTATAAGACAAACAAGAGAGCATACATTCCTCCTATGTATTCTCTCTACTCCATGAGAGGTCCATTGTGAACCAGGAAGGTCCCATGTCGTTAGACATAGGATTTGCTTAGCATCTTGATCTTGGACTTTCATCCTCCCGAATTATCAGGAATAATGTTTATTGTTGAACTCACAGTCATAAACTGCTCCCTTCTAACATCTTCTGTTCCAGCTTCTAATGAGCCACAGCATTCCATTCCTAATTCTTCATCTTTATATGTATGTCCCTATAATTTCCTCCTCAGTTTAGTCACTCTTAAAGATTCACCCCAGAGTCCCTACTCTGTGAACCCTTTTCTCTGACATATCTATCCCTCCTAAAAGGAATCGGTAATCTCTAACCTCTGCTGTGAATATTTTTTTAATTCTGCACCCCTATTATAGTAGTTATATCATTGAATTCTTATTCTTTCCTTGCCTGTCTCTCAGCTGATTGGGACTTCAAGAGGTAAGAGAAGATTCCTTGATTCAAAAAGTCCTAAATTAATTAATGAAGAGGCTTGTTGGTTAATTTACATGAAATTGTTGCTTTTCAGCATTTTGATATTTGTGGCATTTTAACACTGAAAAATATCATGACTTTTTTCTCATTCTGAATAAATATTCATGTCTGCACCAAATTTTGTGTTTATAATTTTGTTTTATTTTTCTTAAAATGCATCTCCAAAATTGTATAAGCCTCAAGTCTTAAAAAGGAGTTGATCTTTTTCTTCAAATGTGAAATGGAGAATTAGAATTGACATTCTCCAGAAAAAGACCAAAGTTAAGCTTTGGTATAGATTTGAGCAAGTCAAAGAACTCTCTGTATCTCTATATTCTTGCTATGAAATTAAAGACTAGGATAAGATTGTTCTAGGAGTCAGGTGAGCACAGCATAATTGTGAAGGGCACACGTTATGGAGTCTGAGTGTAAGTTTGAACTTGACTCTGACTTAGTGCAACTTTTATGGAAAATGGTCTGGTGATATCTCAAAAATTAAAATGGAAATACCACCTGAGTTAGCAATTCCACTGCTATGTATTTATTTATTCAAAGAATATGAAAACACTTATGAAATCATGTCTGTCCTCCTGTGTTCATAGCAGCATTATTCAAAACAACAAAAACACAGGACCAAGTAATGTCCCTCTAGACAACTAAATAAAAGAATTCGAGAATATATAGTCAATGGAACTCCACTTGACTATTTTGAAAAATGAAGCAGTGCTTTTTGGGATAAAACAGATGGATCTTGAGGTAATGATGCTAAGATAAAAAAGTCAGAAAGACAGTTACCAAATGGATTCACTCACTATGGCATATAAATAATCAAAAAATAAACTGGCAAAACAAAGCAACAATAATTTTAAACTCTGCAAAAATTATGATAATTGTCAAGAAGAATGGGGGAGGCAGGAGGGAAGAAAGGAGGGATGAGGATGGGGCATGACAACCAGAATTTTGATGAAGGGTAAATGAAGCATATGTATACATGAAGGTGTGGACTGGTCTTTCCAAGGTTAAGTAATTGTGTAAATAACTGGCAAATCAATAAAATTAGGAGAAATTAAATTCTAGCTTTGCTGCTTGTGGGATCTTCATCCTACACACATTCATTTTGGTCAATCTCTGCTATAAAAGAGATAAAAATTGTACCTACTTCACAAGGTGGTGGTGAAGATGAAAGGTGTTAATTTATATAATCCACTTAGAGAGTTTGACTCAAAGAGAGGCCAGTGTCTATTTACTATTATTATTTATAAACAAAAGCCCATTTGCTTCATGATATTCCCTGTCATCAGAGATAATATACCTTTTCTTTAGAATAGATGATTTCTGTGCCATTTTTTTTTCTTTTTCTTTTTGTTTGCATACATAGTGTTTGTAAGCATGGCCCTCCCCCATCTCCTCTCTGTCCCATTTTTAAGTAACTTGTGTGATAATCTCTGTTTCATGTAGTATATAGGCTGTTGCTTAAACATGAAGGCTTTATTTTCAAAAAGCAAATAGGATACTCAGTTCTTTTAATATTGTCAAGAAGGCAAGTGTCGACAGCATCACAGGAAAAATTGTGGAATCTCCCCTGTTTGTGTGTGGAATAAAGGATAAGAACATCGATAACATCTTAAAGACCAGAAGGTTTATGATTCTTTCATTCATATTTAGGAAATTTAACTCTAGTCTCTTTCTAGCATAAGAAAGAAGTGATTCTTTGTGGGCATTAATGTATTTGGTATGGAAATGAGCCTCTCCCTTGCATGTCCATGAACATGAAGTGCAAATGTGAACTCCTTTCCTATTACCCCAGAATAAGTTTGTATAAATTGGTGAACATCCACAGATCACATTCTTTGAAAATAAAGGAAGCCAGTGATAAAGAAAACATGGGAAGAGTTGGTCAAGCAATCTAAACAGCACTTCAAACAGTTATTGATCTTAGAGAAATGTCCTGACCACCATCTTAGATTTTCCTCAACTAAAATGTCAAGTCAGAAAAGTTCTGTGACTTTGTAACAAAAAAAAATATAAATATACAAATCAAAATATGTACTTTGGTGTTCTCATATCCAAGACATCAAAACTTGGCTCTATCTTAAAAATATTAGCCCTAAACTTCACAGTTCGAGATTTAAAAACATTTTCTAGTAGTCACATTCATATTATTCTTTATTGTGTTCTACATGTCAATGTTTCAGAAGTATAGCTGAAAAAATGATTAAATAAAATTCTGGAGGTCTTAAAACTTTCCTTTAGACTTTGTAAGTCTCTTAAATGTGATATATCCTTATCAAGTAGGTGGCACTCGTAGGAATTAACTACCAATCACTTCTACCTTGTTATGTTCATTCATTTATCATTAATTTGACACTCAATGTGTCAATCATTTGCTAAGTATTGGGAATATGAAGGCAGGTGAGGCAGGCTACCTGTCCTCAAGGAGCTTGGTGTGTAGAATGGAAGCCAGATGACAAAACACTAAGCAGACACTTAAGTCACTGTAATGGAGACTCTATAGGGAGAGCATACAGTCACTGACATATAAATATAACATTTCCCTTCTGGGCAAAAAAGACTAAAAAGTAGACCCAAGAGACTATGGAGGAGAGAGCAAGTTTGGGCAAGGTGAATTGGAGGTGTCTGCAGGGTATCTAGATGGTGATGCTAAGTAGACTGTTTGCAATAGGGTTTGGCATTCTGAAGAAAACTCCAGACTGGAGGTTGGGGAGTTCACAACTTCTGGGCAAGAGTTAAAGTCAAGGCTGTGAATGAGATTCCCTGGGGAGAGCATTTTATGGGAACTGGAAAGACAACAGCCTCAAAATCATCTTGGGAAGCTTCATCCCATGACAGCCAAAACTATAAAAAGGAATGACTGTTGCCTGAATCCTTCAATTCCTCTCCCAGAGAAAATTCTCACATGGCATCATCCATCTAAGGAAGCAGGAGAAACTGCAGTGGCGTCAGGGAAAGAAGGAAAAATATTGCTTTGAATTTCCCACATTCTCTAAGTAAGGAGAAAAGTAGAGACCCAAACCTAGAATTCCCCACCTGTTCTAAGAAAGCCACAGTTCGGCAGCTTGGGAGAATGTCTGCATTCAGCACATTCGTAACAATGAGGGGCTTTGGAATAAGAGGTTTGGAGACTTAAAGATGGGCTTGCGGAGCAGAGTTGAAGAGTGATTTGTAAATATATAGATTAAGTTTCCCATAAAGTTAGGTTGGAAACCAAGAATGAAAGTGCTTGCTAAGAATGCTGATTCAAACTGTCTTGGAAAGTGCGAAGTGTTATTTACCTCCAAAAATACACCTCTGGGCTTGGTTCCCTTTATTATTATAGGTGGTTGGTAAAGGCATGTAACAGGTAATAGGTATCTGGTAGACAATACCTTTGATGAACTAACTTTCAGAATCCCCCGAGGCTCCCTGTGGGCAATCCTAGGGATTTCTTGGTGACAAAAGCCAGCACACGGGAATCAGGTTGGGATGTTGGCTTTATGAGAAGGTCTGCTATGAGTTTCCAGACCATTTTCCATGGAGACTCACCATCTCTGCTACCTTGAGCAACTTCTGTAACATCTCCGAGCTTCAGTTTTCTCATGTGTAAAAGGGAAATGAAGTCTTTAGCTCTTGAAATTTCAACAAGATGATCTGAGCACCACCGCAAAGGAAATTTGGCTCTTCTGGATTTCTTCCCAGATTCTAGAATGACAGGCACTCTGTAGATATTTGTTGAATAAATAAATGAATGTATGTACATTAAGTGCATAAGAGCGAGAGTGACTTGGATGTAATAAGTGCTTAATAGCTATGTCTCCCAGAAATTATGTCTTCCAGAAGTTAACATATGCACTGCCTCACTCCATCTCCCAAATCCCATTGAGTGTTCCTCCATTGTATCCATCTTCACATTTTACAGAAGTCCATAAATCAAGGAAATACCATTGATCTACTGCCTTGGATGTAGAAGACTGCCTGAAAGTCAACAGAGGATGCATCTCTGGATAAAATATTCTTGCAAACCACTACTTCTTGGTGTGTCCAGCAGTTTCCCAACTATTAATATGTGGAAACAGAGATATGTCAAGTCTGGAAATGTAGGGGAACACTACTTCACAAAGGTTTCTTTATTCTGAAAGTTTTTGAAATGGTTACTATTCTTATGTGCCTGTGTGCATTCTCTAAGAGGGGACTAGATGACATGTCTTCTGACTGTATCTCATCAAATTAGCAGATCATCTTTTGTCATAGAATATATATGGGCCTTGTATTGGTGGAACTCCTTGGGAAATGTGGATCTGAGCATTAACTAGAAAAACATACACAACACAGAAAGGATTCACTTTTATGGGACAGTGAAGTGCTTCTTATAGGTCAGGAATGGCTTGTTTAGGAATGGGATGTGGCATTCTATCAACCCAAGACAGTCATCGAGGAAATTTCACTCAAGGAAGCCCGTAAATGAGTGAAAACAAGTGAACATAAAATAAGTATATAATAACACTTTGGGAAAATTAAACATCTCTCCATTTAACATCTGTCACATAGATAATCGTAGTAACTAGATTGATTATGGGAGAGGAGACTAGTAGTTTAAAAGGAAGCAGCTGAGTTTGCTTATATCACCTGCAAAGGGACTACTTTGTTTGGCAGATTGATATTGCACAAAGGTTTGAAGTTTCATTAAAGAAGCAAGATTCAGGCTGGGCACGGTGGCTCGTGCCTGTAAACTTCAGCCTATGAAGCAGCCAGGGCTAGGGATCGCAGTTCGAGTCCCGCCTGGGACCCGTAGCGAAACCTAGTTCCAAAAATATAGCTGGGCGTGGTGGCGCGTGCCTGTAATCCCAGCTACCTGGGAAGCTGAGGCTGGGGATGGCTTGAGTCCGTGGTACCCCGGGCAACAAGAGCCTGCGGTTTCATGGGCAAAAATAGCGAGACCTAGTCTCAAAAAAAAGAAAAAAAAAAGAAGAAGCAAGATTCGATAGTGTAACAGAGTGTTCTAAATATTCATATGATCAGACAACTCATTGCATGAGGCCTCAGAAAGTACAAAGTGTTGTGCATCAGTTGTGGATTGTGCTCTGCCTTAAATGATACTTTTTCACAAAGAACCTGAAATATTGTGGCGTATTTATAAAAATGAAAATGTGATCAGCACATTAATTACAAAACAATAGCTAGGTTCCTCTGAATCATGATTTTCTATCCATTTGGATTTTTTTCTCCTTGAACAATTTTATAATGTTTCAGTGTCTGTGCGTATTGTAATTTTGAAAAGCATGTATGTTTGCATTTTCTGGAAGACCTTGTTATGTATAATGAAAGAGTTCTTCTTTTTTTATTATTGTATATTTTTCTTACATCGGTGTATACCCCAAAGTTCTCCCACCACCATATCACCTGTGAACTGTTATCATGATCCTTTGTGCTCATCCCCACCCCCTGATTTCACCCTCTCTCCCTCTCTCGCCTTGCTATATACTTTAGTTCTGTTATCAGATTGCTAGTTTTAACTTTTTCTTGCCCTTTTGTTTGGTTTATCTATGACAAGTCAAATAGTATAATGAAATTCTTAGGTTAAAATTTTTTAACTTAAATTCTATGTCAAGGGGTGCTCACACCTGCAGGTTTTACTCTCTTCTTTGCATGTAAACTTCCTGCTGAAAGCAGGTCAGAGTCAACAGCTGGATCAACTTGGAGTTGTGGGCTTTTTTTTTTAACAATTAGTTTTATGTTCTTTTAAATAATTGCTTCATTATATTTTGTGCATCTGTGTAGGGGTCTGATGATGACATTTGGCAAATTTCCAAATAGCTGTAAAACTGGGGAATACCAGTTAAAGCAATAATACCGCCCACCTGTGGGAGAGAAAAGATGGTATACACTCTTTGCCCACCCCACCACCACAAAAAAAAAGAAAAAAAGAAAAAAAAAAGAAAAAAACCTTAAACAAAAGATTTGATTCTGCTCCATGAGGAAGTAGTTCTGCTTTGGGTGACAAATCAGACCATGTACTTTTAAAGATAGAATGTAGGTAGTTCAGAAGAGACCGACCAAGATGATAAAGGGCTTAGAATGCAAGACTTGTGAGAGATTAAGAACATGGGACTATCCGGTAGAAGGAGGCTGAGGGGAGAAATAACTGTCTACCTCAAGGTAAAATGAGTTTACATGCAGAAGTCACTTCAACTAGTAGTAGTAGAAAAAGAGGGCAGTTGAAAAGAGGACTCCCATTTTACTTCATGTCAGAAACAAGTTTTGTGACACAAAGAACATTCATGAAATGGGGTCGAGTCAGTCATGTCAGAGTGGAATCCTTAGGTGCTGTGGAATCAAGAGTGAGTTTGCAGCAACCCGCTGGTCAGAATTATTTGTAGCATATTGAAGAAGGTCTGCAGCCTAAAAATGACTTGGAACTCAACTCTTCCATAGGGTAACTGAATGTTCAGGGGTTTTTGCCATTAGAATCTATGACCAGCATTTGTGGTGTTGCGTACTTCCCATGATTGTGCACACCTGACCCAATGTACGAGTGGCCACACCTGGGCCTAGGAAGGAGGCGCTAAAAGGGCAGCATCACCCCCAGGGAGAATTCCAGAAAATTGACTGTGAAAGAGAATGCCAGAGAGAAAGAGGCCAAAGGAAGAGTGTGAAGATACCTTGGAGGTTGGGGGACTCACCTGACCTCCAGAACCCCTGCCCCTGCTGCCCAGCCTCCCTGACTGCTATGCTTCTGTACCTGGCTCCCTGAAAACCTGTGAAACCCACCAACGGCTCTGACATGCTTATATAGCTGCTAGAACTGATAAAGAACCTACCTAGGTTGGGATGGTTGCGACGAGTCATATAAGTTGTAGCAGTTGATCAGTGCTATGGAGGAAAGACACACAACATAGCAGGACTAGATGTGTGTGCTGGGGGGTGCAGTGCATGATTCTGAAAATGTGTGGCCAATCTAGGACCCTTTGGGAAGGTGAATCTGACTTAAGAATTGAAGGCCATGAGAGATATTTGGAGAATTTCACCGTCTGAGCTTTAAGATAGTGTTGAATAAAGAATTCTAAGCAACATGAGCATCTTGTTCTACCTACCACTCTCAGAACAACTTCTTTACAACAGCTATAGTCAATTAATGTTGGACAGATAATAAGGAGTGCAATTTAGTGCTCAAAAGAGTTCCAGTTTTTAAAGCTAACTTTGGAGTAAGCTTGTCCAAATACATAAAAAAATCATGTCATATGTTGGGTAATCATCCCATCCTTGTCTCCAATTGTAATGTAACCATCCTCATCACCAATTGTTGGGGCAGCCTCAGGCACACCGATCTGCATAAGTTCTTTATTTTTTTTTAATTTATATATAAATTTTACATCTTTGTAATCCCAGGGATTCACCCTCCCACCATTCCCACCATTATCTCCCCTTTCCCCCCTGCCCCAAGTTGTGTGAAATCATATTAGCAGAAACAGTCAAAAAGAAAAAGACAAACCAAATGGTTTCACTAATATATGGGATATAGGAAAAAATAAAAAAACAAAAGCCATGAGGAAAAGTCAAAACCAGCTAACCACTAAACTGAAGCACATGTCTTTATTGGTTTTAACAATTTACACAGACATACCAGGCAGGGCAGGGCAGGGCCGGGGCCAGAGAGGCAGGGAGGCCAGTGGCAGGTGGGCACCCCCAGACCCCAGCAATTTCACACTCTTCTCTAGGATCACTCTCTCCTGTGCTCTCTCACACTTCGTTTCCCTTTATTCCCTCTCACCTAGGCCTAGGTGTGCACACTTACATATGCATACACCCACTGGACTCCACACTTATGAGGAAGATGCAATACCCCAGATGCTGGATATACAGGCTAATGGAGGAAAAAGCCTGACTAAACTCATTTACCCTGCAGCAATATACGTTTGTCTCCGTGTAAAAACTTTTTTCTTAGTTTCCCACATAGATAAAGTTTTCAATTATGAACTATTTGCCCTTTCCTTTCCTTTTAAAGGAAAGGAAAATTTAAGTCTGTGTACAATGATTCCACAATCAGAGTTTAGAATATTTTCTAAACAACCACTTAGAGCAAACTATACTAAGTAAGGAACTATCAGCCTTAACAGAAGCAATCCTGGCAAACAATTATTTTCATTGCAGTACTGACAATTATGTAAATGTGTCTGGAACAGCAATGGGCACCTAATTATGACACCTAATTATGCCAATTTATTTATACACCTCCTTGAACAACATTTTATTTATAACTCTCCCACTCATTGAAAGACAAGATAAAGTAAGGCGACATCATCCATAGATGATTATTTTATCTTTGCAATACGAACAGCTAATCTATTTGAACCTGAACAATCTGGGGTAGGTCCTACTCATGGGAGACTTTGCTTTTCACCTGATTACTTATGGTTTTCAGGTGAACAGCAGTGCCTGTGGCTGTGAAGAATTGATAGCATTAACCACCCTAGCAGATATTCCTAGCAGAGGGAGCTAGCCCATCTCATCTTACTTTAGCAACACATCAACAACTTTCTTCTATTAAGTGTGAGCAAGGTATTCTACCCTAAACCAAGTCACAGGATCTCTCTCTTCTTTTCAGTACTCTGACAGTTCTTGGAATTCATTGGTACTTCTTGATTTTGGTAGAAAGTTGTGGCATAGCCTAGCTCTGATCAGTTCCCTGGACACAGAACCTGCAATGAGGATCGTTGTGCTAAATCATGTATTGGGGATGAAGGAAACATGACTAGGGAAAGGAATGAAGCAAAGAGGGAGGTTCAACTGGCAGTCATCTTGGTCTGGCCAAGTGAGGAGCTCCAGAATGTGCATTTTGCTACTATGTTGGGGCTGCCTTGAGCAAGGCATCAGGTGTTTCCTATTGCAGGATGTTTTAGTCAGTCATCTAGCTATGGAGGCGGTGGATGGGGGTGAAGGAATTGGTATACTTCCAGACCATAAATTCCTCATTTGACGTAGGAAATCCACCCACCTCCTGCACTCCCAGTCACATGGCAAAGGGTGCAGCAAGAGCACTGGATGAGGCACAACCTCCTCAGGTTCCTGGCAAATGGATGATTGAAGAAGCATTTGGATTGCCCGAAGGAGTTTCAAGAGTGTCTTTCCATCATCACAGTGGACGTCAGTTTTAAGAAATGTGAAATGAGGCTTCTAATAAGATCCTCATTCTTGAAATGCTCAGGGGGTGCTAATAAAAGCCAAAAATATAGCAAATATAAGTTTCTGTCTGTGTAAGGGTGTGTATGGTTTTGTTTTTTCCCTGTACATGATATGGTTAAGAGAGACCTACAGCAACTTGGACATTCAGATCTAAAGTGGCATCTAGACCCTTCCTCATCACAGTGTGGACTTTCGGAAACATGTTAGAAAGGTCAAACACAGCCCAGGTCACGAAACAAAGTGTGCCATTTAACAGAGTCACAGGAGATTTTTATGCATGTTTCCATTTAAGAAGCACTAAGATACAGAAATGGGTAATAGCTTGATAAGCTCTTTAAATTTGGGGTCCTTTGGTCAAAAGTGGAGTGGGGGTAGAGATACTGGAATTGAATTAATGAAAATCTGAAAACAGCTAAAATGGAGTCTGTCTCCATTTCTGTCTTACTGAAATAGTTCAGACTGCTGAACTGTTTCAATCACCCATTTTCATCTCAGTGTTCAATGACAAAATAACTGAATTCTTAGCCTCTGTAAACTATCAGATGCCTCTGGTTCCTGATTTAGCAAGTCACCTAAGGTTTCTGAAGGAAATTTTGAAGACAGTCTCTACTAAAACCTTAGAAAAGTTGACTTTCATGGGTTACAGAAATCAGGAACTCATGTTGAATTTTGACTGCCAAAGAGGGAAGGAGTGAATCATTCTCATCTGATGCTTGCCAAGTCATCAATCATTCTAAATTAGTTCTCATTCCCTCTGATACTTGGGAACCTGAGAAAATGTCCTGGAGAAAACCTAGGAGGTAAGAGCCATGATTTGTTCTTGTAAGGACTATCACCTTAAGAATAGCCCACATCCATTGATGAAGCTTAGGACTGACAATCAAGTTAAAGTTTTTACAGCTTGCAATATTTGGCAAGAATAATTGATACCCTGTAGGCCCAAGAGCACCCATATATTCCATATGATCCCTTTCAAAATATTATCAACTTTTTAAGAGATGCAAATATGTGTGTGAGCTATAAATTCTTCTATTTTAAATATCTTGCTGTCCCTTTGGGAGAATCTCTTGGGCACAGATAATTAGTCTATATGAAGAATGATGAATCACAACATTTTTTTGATTCATATCTACACTTTTTGGCAGGTCTCTGGCATGAATCACATGTAAATGAATGAAATGTTTTCTGAATTTTACTAGCATAGATAGACTATACCTCAAATTCAGAAGATATATAAGGTTGGATGATAGACCCACCAATTCTATTTCTCTGACCCACCAATTCTATTTCTCTCAAAAGTATGATATAGAAAACAAATGATGACCCAATGGTCCATTTTACTTGAATAAGATGCCCAAACACAGGAGCTTCTACTGTTTAACAGTCTAAGACTACATCGAATAGGGGTAGAAGTGAACTTTTAGAATTTCTGGATTTCCTGAAGTTTTTAAATAGTTCTCTCAGCAGCCTCTATGTTTCCATTGTCATGTAATGCACAACCTTTATTCAATCAACAACCAATTACTGAGCTTCTAATAAATGACTGGTACTCGATCGACTTGCTTTCTAGGAGATCATAAAAATAAGACTTTGCATCTATTCCTAATAATGTTAAAGTTTAATGGGGGGATAAACTGTTAAGCCAATATTTGATTTTAAATGAGGCCAGTCTCTTTTAGGTGAGTGAATATATTTATTTATGTAAAGAAGGAGTAACTCCAGGTGATTCAAGAAACAGGATTATCTTTAGGAATCAGTTTTCTTGAGGAGGATAAGGGGAATAAAAATAAGCTAGATTATCAAATTATAGCAACAACTAATATTTCTACCAAGTTTATTGTGTGCCAGGAGCTCTTCGACCACATTACACATATAGCTTATTTTAACCCTCACAGTGTCCTAGTATTTAATATTATGAGCTACATTTAATTCATGAGTAATTGGAATTCCATGGAGATTAACTTGTTAAAAATACACACATACTCAGTCATGGAAATTTGTGAGAACTGGGATTCCAAAATCAGTATCACACCAAGGCTGGAGGAAGCAACTCCAGTGTGAAGGTATGTTGTGAAAAGAGACCAGGAAGACAAGATACAGTGACCACACAGGACCTCAACATCATGCTAAGTAGCTTGGACTTTATCCTGTCAAAGTTGGGGCCATCAAAAACTTTTCAAAGCAATAGAATGACATATAAAATTAATTTTTTGATGAAAGTTATTGACTACATACAAATGAATTGGAAAATGCCACAATTGGTGCACTGTGTGAGGGACCCTAGTGTAGCCAAGTATGAGAAATAATAAAAGTCAGAACTAAAGATAGTGGAAGTGCAAAGGAAGAGCTAATTCCAAAACAATATGCGTAAGTGCTGTCGACTTTCCAGTGGGTCTCTGATTTATGATGAATAGGTCAGAATCAATTTATAAATTTTATAAATTTATGACCTTTATAAATTTCTGGATCTCTAAACTAGACTGATTTGTATTGATCAGGTAGCTAAAAGATACTGAAATAGGGGTCAGTTTGAGGGGGCCTACATGGAATATTTTTGTACCTGTGGAGTCAAAACTAGAATAACTATCAGATATCCAATTTAGGACTTCAAGCAGGAAGCTGGAGGTAATATTTGAGGCTAATATACATGTACCCACATATACGTGCTTGCATGCACACACACACACAGGTTTGGAATTGAGACACTTTGTGATATATCAGATTTAGTTATTCAGTTAAGAAAATAGGTGCATGGTCACACATTGAAGATCCTAAATACATCAAAAAGAACTGTCTGAATTGTGTTGCCAAGAAAAAGACAAAAGATCTGTGGTTGAAGTTTACCACAGATGCACAGATGCACTCATGTTAGGTCAAGGAAAGATCTTGTTACCTTTTTGTCCAAAGCTGAAATGTTGATTGATGAGGTGGTAAAAACTGTTGCTCTTCTTTTCATCAGATTTCAATGATTTTCAGGTTGGGGGCAAGCTAAGTGAAAAAATTCACTTTCATTCAATGGCTGACAAAAGGATATACATTATAAATTTATATAAATTATAAGGATATAAGTTATAAATTTATAATTGAGGCAGTTGTGTATAAACCTTTTATACTGATGTTAGAAAATGTTTCCTTATCTGTGATTATTTTAAGTTTCTCAAGAGCTCTATTTTCTTTATTATAACAGTCACAGTTATATTATAACAGTCACAGGTATGACCATACCTCAGTTCTTTCCAATTTTTCCCAATGCAAAAGATGGATGTTGATCATGGACCATCCTTAGCAACTCCAAAATATTTATTTCATAAAATATCTCATAAGAAAAAAAATCACTGCAGATTTTGAGGAACTTACTGACTCTTTGAAATTCTTAAAATGTCACTTTAAAAGCAATTATGTACTTAGAAGCTTTCACTTATCTAGATTCACTGAAAATATATATTAGTATACTAAATACTAAATGTCCTAAAATGCATTTATGTGTATTAAATTCATTTGGAGGCAAAATTGATTTCAGTAATGCTTTCCACTATTGCCCCAAATTAATTGAACATAACACCTACCTGAATAGAAATGAAAGTCCAGTATTTTGACTCTAGATTCTCTTCTCTGCTCTGACTTTTCCTCCATCTCAGTGTGTATGAATCAAATTGCTGGGAGAAATATCCCCCAGGTGTCTGAGTTAACTTATAGAAACAAGAAATTAGTGCTAGCAAGACACAGAAGAAACTGAAAGAATAAATAGAAAGAAGAAAACAGAGTAGGGAATTCAAATCAAGCAACTTTTAAAAAATAGCAAAAAAAAAATATTCTCAAGGGGAAATAACCTCCCAGAAGGAACAACTCTCCAAAATGCTTAAAACAAGATAAGACAAATGGCATGTTATAAAATGTAATTCAAGTAAATGTGAAAAAGACAAAAAGGAGATAACATGTTTCAGTTGGATAGCTAGAGAAAATCCCTCTCTTGAAATGCTTAAGGACAAAAAGTCCTGTAAGGCAAATGCTAGGTGGTATCCCTGTTAAATTCACTTTAGCATATTTGCCCCAGATTTGCTTTCTTATCAGGAGCTACATAAATAGGGTTTGCTGTTTGAATTCTTGTTTTACTGGAAAGAATAGGGGTTTTGAATCAGACTCTAGATTCAGACTTTGTGGGTGAAGATTCAGACTTTCTCTATCCATCATATTGAATAAATCCCCCTTAATCTCTAAGTCTGTTTTCCCAAAAGGCAAATAAAGAAAATAACTTTCATGGGCTGCTTACATGTAAGTTAAACATCATGCTAGGAAAAGTTGCACTCCACGTCACTGGATTCTAGTTTAGGAACATCATCTTAAAGGTCTACTGCATCCTCACACCACTTCTGTGCTTCAGAACCCAAGAAGTTGGCTCAAGAATTTTTCCAAGAAGCAGTTATAGCCTATTTATAGTCTGAGTGTATGTGTATGTATATATATGCATATTATATGTATACACATACAATACATATAGAGATGTTCTATAAGTCCACATGCATAATATATGCATATAGTATATGTGTATATGTGTAGTATAGTATATGTGTGCATATATACTTATAGTATATGTGTGCATGTGTACTTATAGAACATCTCTATATGTACTGTATGTGTATATATATAATATGTGCATGTATATCAAACGAGCATCTCTATATGCAGTATGCATGTGTGCATATAATGAATTATACTATAGGCAAGTGAGCCCGTGTACGTCCATATGGCCTGCATATGCTCATGGTTTATGTACACAGCATGTAACCTGTGCTGACAATACTAAAGGTACAACTGAAGGGGAAAGAAAACATGAAGAAGACTGCCCTTTGCTCCTTCTGTTTCAGACCACCTGTGCTGAATAGAGTTCCTCTAGACTAGAAACTGATAAAATGGAGTTCTCCTTTGGGTCATCCATTACAAAGATTTTCACTCTAAAAAGTGACAAGATTGAGTGTGCATGAGAGCACTTGGGAAATGATAGCACTGCTTAAATGCAAGACAGTGCTATTGTTTCCAAAGCCTCTGGTGCAAGGCAAGCATGTACATACAGCGTGGTGCTGGCTTTGGCCAGCGAACGCTTCTTAAATGGAGGCCAAATGCCTGAAACCCTACTTGACTTGAACTAGTGAAGCTTCCATTATCCTCTTCATTGATCCAGAGAGGCAAGCACAAATAAAACCCAAATGACTGTCTCCAACAACAAGGAATCTTTAAATGTGCATCATTTGGCAGGGGCATTATCTTAAGACGATTATCCAGTGTATAAATGTTTATTGCCTTGCTTTAAGATGCACAATGTAAGATTAACAATCATGGTGGGGGTTTTTTTTGTATAAATGCAATATTTCTGCTATTGTGTTTGTGGAATTCAGCTAGATAATAATTGATTCCGTGACAGGGATTGGCTAATTTGCCAACAGTATAGTATAAAACACATTTATACAGTCAATTACACCCAAGTGCATGGCCTATTTGCTTTATAATTTCATAAACTTGCCAGCAATTTAAATAAAAAAGTTCCATTAAATTATCATATCATGTGATGGAATGATATTGCCAAGTATATTAAACCATGTGTGTTCAGCCAGAATTAATTAAATATTATTACTTTTTTCTTATTAACACATTGAACTTACCCTTCCTACTCTCTACTAGAAATAGAAGCCTATTAGTGAACAAAGTAAACTTAAGGGCAAAGTTTAAACATTTTCCTGAGGGTGTTTCATTAAGAACCCTGGTTCTTTTGTTTAAACATTTGCTCTTGGTAAATGTACTTGTATTGTGAAAATATTTTATGTTCTTAGATATGAATACTGGAAAAGTTTAAAGAATACCTTTACTTGAATTATTCAGGTACTCAAAAAAGGGAACATTTATGTCTTCAGCTTAGAGAAAGTCATGATGTAAACTATTTCAGGAGTATTTGTTTGTGATGCCATTACTATTAGTAACTTCATGAATCTATAAAATGTTAGCTAAAGAAAGATACAGGCTGAATATCTTCATGTCTCAAAGGTGAATAAAATGCAATACTTTCCAATACAGAAGATACCTACTTCATATGAAATAAATTAACCAGGTCTCCCCGAGGGGCTCATAGTTCAATAAATCTACACTGAATAATAAGAATTAAACTCTTAATATTAAAGTCCTTGTTTTATTTTATGAAAAGTAAAACACAGAGGTGAACTTCTCCCTGACATATACTGAATATACTAATCAGGTGCTCACAGTTATACACACACCTTAACCTTTATTCTCTCTCCTGTTTTTTGTCCATATCATAATTTGCCAGGTTGCCTGTGCCTTCACCGTTTGGAATTACAAGGGTGTATGTTTTTCTTTTCCTTCTCCTCCACCAGGCTCCTCTCTTCTCTTTTTCCCTCTTGCTTTTTGAATTCAGTGCATTTTTTTTATTTCTAAATATTCGTTACGATTTTCATTTCATAAAGGGGAACAGTTTTTCTTTCAATATAAAGCAAAGTATTCAATCAGGCCAAAGTGAACAATATCCATCAAAAGCAAAAAGGGTGATTCAAGAAGAGCAGAGTAAGAACTCAGACTTGGCTGGTGACTAGGGGATGAGGTTTGACAAGCAGACAAGAACCCAGGGAGGTACAAGCCCTGAACTGCAGGAGTCACTGCCAGGGACCCTCACCCCCGGGAAAGGCTACCTGCCCACTCTGGCTCCACAAAGAGTCTTTTAGACAAATCCTCACATGCTTCTAGAATATTCTCTAGAGCACCAAATTTCTGGGAGAAAGTGCCTGTACTTCAAGGTGAAAAGAAGGATGATCTGGCTTCTTACACAGCTTTGTTGGGTATGGGCATTTTCCTCACCAAGAGCACAAGGCAGGGAATTCCTTGATCTGGAGATTAAGAAGAAAGAGCAGAAGGTTTGAGGGTTGTAAAAAAAATAAATCTAGACAATTCTTTATCAAGTTTGTAAATTATGAAAACTATAAATAATAGAGAAGTAAATGACATTAAAACATGAACATCTCTTTGTATTTGGACTAACAGAAGTTAGTAATATTGATGACTTAGATGACTCCAATGTTTTGCATAAACATATATAAATATATCTTATCATTATATTACGTACTACATTCTGTGTTTAAGCCTTAAATATTGAATAGTTACTAACCTTTCAAAATTTTAATAGTGACATTTCTCTAATCCATTTTATGGCTTTCTAGTATTCTATGATTAGAATTTTTATAATTTATTTAACCAATTTTCTATTGAAGTGTATTAAGAAAATAAATAATATTGTTTTTCATTTCCTCAGTACAGATAGCTTTGCACATTCATCTTTGCTTTCTTTTCCAATTAGTTATTTTAGGAATAATTCTCACAAGTGGAACTTATAGGTCAAAAGGTATCCTCATTTGAGAAATATTGCCAAGGTACCTTACAGAAAGATAATGGCAATTTACACGCCCACAAACAGTATGTGATTTATAGTTATCAACATTATCTTCTTCATCATTTTTCCCTCTTAGTCACCAGAAAGGTGTGAAAAAAAAAAAAAACCCTACACTTAAAGATAAAAATTTATCATTACTAGCACTTACCTTAATAAGACAGTGCTTGGAATGGGTAAGCATAATTTTAACAGTCTACTCAGACTCAGCAAGGAAAAAAATTATTGCAGATATTTAATTATTGTACTTTAAAGTACCTACCTGGAATAACAGTGTAGACAGAAGCCTTTAACAGACTATATATTTTAACTTTCTTCCTGTGTACTTTGTTAAACATAGTGTAATTGTAACTAAGTGACTTTAAATTTATATAATTGCACATATCCAAGTTGTGAGTCAGTCAGAATTCTGCCCATTTGCAGTGAGATAATATGGATAAGGAGACTTTGTAAAAGAATTCAAGTTTGTATGTTCAAATTTTTTCTTTTACATGATTTCTGAAAATCTACCTTATTTCAAAAATCAGTTAGAGGAATTGTTACATTTACAGCATTCTCATTCTTGAAATTTTACTGATGTCTACCCTGAATATTTTACAGTATTTCCAGAGCATTCATGAAATCAGGGAAATTCTCTTGACAAGAGGAGACTGTGTCAATGCCAAACCCAAAAATGTGAAAATTTTGCTTATTCGAGTGAGTGGTGTTTTTGAATAAGGCAAAATCTATAATCTTAGTAAATATTACACACTATTATTAAAGAAGCAGAAAGGAATTGTGCTGGAGTTAATTAAGGCTTTAAGAAATGCCTGCTTTTATTGGCAAAAAAAATTTTTTTGTTGCAACAAGAAAACTAAAAATTAAGAGGATGGTTGGCAGCAATATTGATATGCTAATGGATAAACATGCTAATTTAGAAAAAACTAATCAGCAAAGACATTACTAATGGAAATGTACAGGAAAATGGCTAATGCTGTATGCAAACCTGGTATCTACAAAATTAAGAAGAAACCAGTTTTGTTTTCATAATTGTAACTTGAGAGTCGGTCTTCTTTAACTCAGCTTTGCTGCAGGAAGCTACTAACGAACTTGCTGGGTGCTAACAGAGCGAATCCATGCACACACCCATATGCACACATATGTATAAAAAATAATTATTACTTTTTTTGGATAGTCAGACTTGCGATCAACTCAGTTGCTATGCCATTTTCCTTCTCCTTGTTATGTTGTAATACTTCTCATTACTTAGAAAAGTTGGAAGAGACCAATAACAAAAAAGAAGTATAAATGTAAGCAACCCTCTTATAAATGGAAAATGTTATTTATGTGGATGTGATTTTTCTAGAGCTCGTTTCTGTCACATTATTTATATATTATTTTTCCCCACCACCATTCACCTTATAATTATTATTACACCTGAAAATGCATTACATTTTTTAAATTTTCAATTTGTAAGCGTAATTATTATTATATCTTATAACATACCATTTCTCCCAGTCTCGTGGACTCTAGATGGCAACCTCGTTAAGAGAAGAATCAACTATGCTTAGGTAAACTGGCCCCAGAATTTGATTGGTTTAAAATGACAAATCAACCAGATAAATATAATTTCTGTTTTGCGCATGCGTGTGTATCTCTGCGCAACGCCTTTCCTTTGTTAGGTGCTATTACCACGTCTTGGTATCACAACTCAGGTCTGATTTGAGGCTTTGTTGCAATGCCCCCAACACGGAGCATAGGGCTGGAGAGATGCACGCCGCACACACATCCCATCTCTGCCTCTCACGTTATCTCCTTTGCTTTTTCTTCATAAGATACATCATGTCTCTATCTTAAAATCCAGCTCGCTTCAGAATTGTTCAATGCTATCATTTTTTTCCCCAAATCATCCTGAGAAACTTTGCTCCACCCTGCTCTGAGAAATGTGTTTAATTCCTTCATCTCTTATTCTAGCCTTCCTTAGACCTACACTAGAAAGTGCCCGTGAATTACACAAAGCACATCCCAGCCATCTTTTGGTTATTGTTGAGTTTTAAAAACGTATTCGCTCATGGAACCACGTAATAACTCACACAAATTGAGTTTCTGTGATTCCCCACCAGCTCTGTGATTTTCCTACCAAGTTTGCCCTGGTTGATCACATTACCCCCAATTATTTGTATTCTTCTGTTTGTTGTCATCCAAAATAAAAGAACATTTTCAAGAGATTTTTTTTTTTAACGAATAAAATTTCTACTGGAAGTCTTTTCCCCTTTGGAAAGTTTTGTCACTCCTCCCTCCTAAATGCAGAACTTTTATATTTTGTTAGCAAGTGCCTCTTTTCCAACATTCTTAAAGAAACTCAGGAAGAATCATATATAGCCACTGAGAATCAGATCAGAAAAAGAAAGCCAAGCTTGAGGTGAGGAAATGATTAAGGTGAGCACACAAATTAACACAGTTGTAATAAAAGTGCAAATCTGGGTGAATTCTCTAGTATGTGAGCATAAGAAAATGAGATAATTGGTTTAACTCCTGTATTATTAGAAGGAAGAAAGTGTGTCAATTGTTTAGGGCAAAGAGTTTTCTCTTGCACTAAATTCTAATGTACAGGAGCTAATACAGGTTAGAGAAGATGGTAAGTAATCCTGACCAACCTTCTTCAGGGGAATTAGATGATCTTTTCAGTCTTTGTTGTTATTTAAGGCTTTGATAGAGGTTGAGATTAAATGAGGAACAAAGAACCAATGCTCTGATATTCAAATAAGTAACTATCCCTTGGTTTACATTCATCTGTGCACAGATTCTAATAAAATGTCGGAAGTTGAGGAATGCAGCTCTTTTTTAATTTTCTTCTTTTTAAAGCAAAATAATAATACTTATTAGAAAAGCACAAATTTTATTTCTACTGATCTTCACTTATACCACCCTTGAAGTCTGATTTCTATCTGTGCAGAACTATTTTCGGTTTTTTGTTTTTGTCTTTTTCACTCTCATTCCCTGGCCCTTTACTCATATATGCAAGTAAAGCTTTGTTGTTGCTGTTTTTTTAATATCATACTATACACATTCATATTATTCACACAATATTTTATTTCTTCTTAAACTATTTTCCAAAAGAATCTTTTTATGGTAAAGCATTTGATAGGATCAGGATGGGGCAGTGCTCGGATTGAAGATGAACTATGTATTATGGTAAGTGGACAAAATACAGACTTTCAAATTTTGGCCTCTTTTGTCACTAATTGGGTAATCTTGGGCCAATAAGTTCTCAAGCCTCAGTTTCCTCGCTTGTAAAATGGGATGGTGATAGCATGCTAATGTAGGCTTTTCAGCAAAAGCAGATGAAATATGTATATGAAATGCTATGAACAGCACCTACAAAAAAAGGCCTAGAATGCTGTGAAATTTTTCTTTAAAATCATTTTAATTCTTTCGTGTTTTACAAAAGTGATTAACATGTACATATGTGCGTACATACGAGCACGATTTTAAGTACATATCATTCCCACTCTCCAGTATGAGTGTTCATCAGTATCAAAGGTTGGTAACACCTAATATAAGATTTTTATTTCACTGGATAAGTCTCCCTTAATTTACCCTGTCAGAAGCCAGAGTGTCTCTCCATTTTGTTTAATTGTGCTAATATTTCTTTAAGATGGTAGGGAATGACAACAAAGGAAATCTTCAATGCACAGTTCCCATCTTTCCCTTTTATAATATTTATATTTCTGCCAATTTTAACAATTTTTTTTTGAAAGTCATTGCCAGGGCTGCCACAGGATACAGAAAGCAAGGAAAGATCAGAGCCCTAGTTTAGCCTCCTAATATCTTTAACAAGTACCGCTAAAGAGAATTTTCCCTTTACCATTTCCACTCTTTTCAAGTTTTATTCCAAAAAGAGGTGATGGAATAATAGATTTATGAAGAGAAGTCAATTACAATATTCAGTTGGACAGAGATAACAAACACCAATCTCATTAGCAATGCACCATTTTTCTGCTATACAAGTTTTTCTTGTTTGTTGTTTCAGTCTCAGCTTTCTTGGTATGAAAGAATAGCATAGTTTTTACCTGAGGTCGTTTCTAAATGAGTTACAAAGTCTCTGCCTTGTCTTCTATTTACCCTTTTCTTTCTGTTCTTTTTCATTCTTCTCCCTCTCAGCCTTACCTTCTCCTGCCTTATGTTTTAGATCAATGGTTCCACTTATTTTATTGGAGAATTGTGATGGCTGCTTTTCCCTCCTCACTTGTGGATGTGGCAATTTCCACTTTTTCAACTGGCAAATGACTTAGATCCATGCTCTTATTTAGAATTAAAGTAAGTAGAAAAGCCCTACACTCTAGAAGCCTGATTGTAAGTTGGTCATAGATAAGATATTCCTTTGAGAAGCTGAGGAGTGCACTCCACCTCCACACAGGTGGTCCCAGGCATTTTTCAGGTAGGGCTCCATTTATTCTGGATGGGAATTTAAGTTTTCTCCAAGCTTTATATACAAGATCTTGACTGAAGGACAGCATTCTAGATGACCAATCATTTTTGACATGGATGGTTTTCAAAGATGTTGTTTTAAGTCTCAGGTACAGATATATTAAAATGGCTCCATGAAATGTTCATCATGATTGACAAAGGTTTTTCACAAAGATGATCTTATTTCACCCCATGAAGTCTCTGTGGGATATGTATTACATATAAGATTACTGACTTTGTGCAGAAAAAGAAATTGAGGTACAGTCTGATTTAAAACTTGTACAATGACACAGAGTTAGTCCAGACCAGATCTGAACTTCAATTTGTCTCTTTGGATCTAAAAATCTATGTTCCTGTCACTTGAAAGATGTCAGGTTTATATACATTTTTAAGTCACTCTTATAACTCAGAATGAAATTAATCAACAGGTGGATTTATTGTTTTATATTACGGATTCCAAGTGAAGCTCTAACAATAATTCTAGTTCTAAAATATGTTATCTTTCAGTCAGAAACTTATCCATGATTTACACTTTACACCTGAATTTAGCCAATGTTTGAACTCTGAGGACACAGAGATCAATTCCTTCAATGGCTTGTTGAGACTGCCAGCTCAATGAATACCTCTAGATCTGTTTTGAGAAGCAGAGCAGGTTGATGTTGCTGTAGAATGCAGCAGTTTACAGCCTTTTCCCAATAGGATTGTATGCGAGATGGCTGTTTACAAATGCAATTCCAGGTGTTGATTTTTCATCTAGTCATCCCTTGCTGGTTTGGTGTTGTGTTGCCCTAGAGATGGGTTCTCTGCCGGCTGTCCCCTAGCAATTGATGCCAACCTGAATTTCCCTTATCATCTGGAGCTGGAGGACAGAATCAACAAGCAGTTGGACATTTTCTTAAGTCTTGTTCTTTGAATTTTTTCTCCAGAAGCTTCTTTTTCTAAATTTTTAAAATTTATTTGTTGGTTGATTGGTTGGTTTATTCGTTTATTTATTTGAGAGGCTAGGTCTCACTATGTTGCCCAGGGTAGTCCCAAACCCGCAGACTCATGTGATCCCTAACCTCAGCCTTCCAGGTAGCTGGGATTACAGGTGCACACCACCACGTTCAGCTATTTTTTTGAGACCAGGTCTCACTATGTTGCCTGGGGTAGTCTTGAACCCACAGACTCAAGTGATTCCTAGTCTCAGCCTCCCAAGGCTGGAATTAAAGACAAGCACCACTGCGCCTGGCTCCAGAAGCTTCTTTAAGTGACTGTGTTTTAACACATACTAAAATATTTCTCATATTCACTAAAAAACTGGAAATTTCAGGGATCCAGAGTTGAAAGAGCATCTGGAAATCTTATCCTACTTCTTTCCTCATATTTTCTCCTTCCCTCTCTTATCTCTTCAGTTTTCCTCCCTTTCTCATATTCTATGCCATCTATTCCATTCCTTTCTACCCCATTTAAGTTGAACCTAGTCTAATGCAGTTTATTTTCTCCCCTCCCTCTTTTTCTTTTCTCCCTGGTCAACTTTCACACATACCCCTATCTCTGTTTCCCCCCTCTTACACAAACAGGAACACACACACACACACACATTCACACACTTTCCTTTCAACATCTCAGAGCAAACTTGTTGGAAATGCTTGAGGCTAAATCAAAAGTGAATAAATGCTTCCTTTAGTGGGAACTTTAACTTTTTCTTTGAAGTTTAATTTAGTTCCTGAATGTTAAAGACGATATATTTGATATCTGTAAATCTGCCTGTACTCGTCTGTGCATGTGAATATATATACATGAGCAAAATGAGAAAAAGAAAAAAAAATCCCCAAACTTCTGCTTTGACTGCAAGATTAGAGGTTCTAACTTCTTGATTATTCCTTAACAAGAACATTTTAGAGAAATCAGTATCTTTTGTCCTCATTCCATATAGATTACTGCAGTTTGCAGACAGCCCTTTTTGCATATTATGTAAATAGAAAGTTACATTAACAACACTGTAGGTAATGTAGGAACATTTTTTTTAATTTCTCTTTTTTTCATGTAGAAAGAGCTTCTGATTAAGAGCTGTGAATGCTGTTCATCTTTAATTCCTTGCTGACTCCCCAAGTACTGTCTGGGATGCCTCAAATACTTTTTGTAAAACCATCAGTGATACCATTTGCACTTGGTACCATGAATCCTAAAGAGATACCACTTTGGTCCAGTGGAAGATATAGATTTTTGAAAGTATCCTGATCCAGGTGACTTAGGAGAGGATTAAAGTGTGTGTACTGGGGGAGGGGTGCTTGTCAGTATAAAATCTAGTATCCAAAGGTAGCATTTTTATAAGCCTGTTGGGAATCTGAGAGATGGTGGGAGGAAGCAGACTTTCAGATCTAGAAAAATAAATTCTAACTCCAACAGAGAACAGGAGGGAGTGGGAGAAGGAAAGAGCGCCTTGATGCTCTTTACTGGCTATGTCAAGTTATATATACACAAATAGAGTCAGTACTTTCATCTATGCATACTGTGAATTTTGCAACATATTAGAGTAATGAAATGATATTGAATAGGCACATAGAAAAATACCTATAAGCATTCTAAGATTCACCCCCACCCAAGGAAAATGCAAATTACAAAAAGCTTCATATTAGCAAAATGACTTCAATTATTAGTGGGAACAAAAAGTACAGCTTGCAACTTAATTTGATGATCCTGGTTCCGGAGTCACCAGAAACTGAAGAGCTCTGTCTCAAGGTACTCAAAAACTATGGAAGTGAATGATCTAGGCTTTTCTAGAAATGTGACTTATACCTTAATAGAGAGAAGAAAATTGCTCTGGAGAGCCCAGTAAAAGTGTCTGGTTGTAATTCAGATAGCTACAAAAACAAATTTAATGTTCTAACAGTTTACAAGACCGTCTCACCTTAAGAAGTCACTAAAATTTCTCTCCTTGAGCAAACAGAGTTTATAATGTTTTCCATGTTATAAGTGTTGAATGGATTCCTTCATGCTCTTTTTGGAAATGTTTGTTGTGATAGCGTGTGACACAATTTACTTATTATTGTGGCAGTAGGAGTTTAATGTGATTGAAAGCCATCAAAAGGCATAGCATATGAATGTCAAACATGACTTGTATCTATAATTTCAGACAACGATTTGGATGGGTGTTGACTTTCTTTCTCATCCACAATGATTTTCCCCCCTTTCCACTAAGTGGCACTGTGCTATTTGCATTTTTTTTTTCCTGTACAGGTCAAAATATCCAAAGATTTGGAATGCTGGTGTGAAAACCAGTTTAAAGCTTTGTAGTCAATTTCTATTAAATAGGTTGAATGGTGGGAGGGAGGGGTATCAGACATTAAATTTTGTAAGAAAAAAAATTCATGAAGCTTACTCTTCTGTATTTAAGTCTTTCCCACTTTTTCTTTCCAACTCCATTAGCCTCCAAATAAGCACACCATATTATATATGTCAAAGGAAATTTAATTTAGACTTATAAGGGCTGATCTATTCCCATACTGTTTAAATTAATGTTCAAAAAAGAATTCAAACCACATTCTAACATTTGGACTATGTAAGAAGGAAACAGATTTTTTGGGGAAAAAAAAGATGTTGTTTTAGCTAGGCAGAATGGGCTGTAGGAACACAGGCACGTGCAGACGGAATTTCTAAATGTGTGTGTTATCTGATAAGATCTGGGTTGCTCGCGTGTCAATTCAGAAAGTAAAAGAGTGCAGGAGCAGAATTTAGTTCCTTCCTCCCTCTCTTCCTCCCTCCTTCCCTCCATGTCTCCCCTTCCTTCCTTTCTTCCTTTTTTCCTTCCTTCCTTTCCATTTCATTTTTAGTTTCTCTTCTTTTCCCTCCTCCTCCTCTGCCTCCTTTTCTTCTAACAGCTTGAGGTTTACTTTTATCTCAGCCACCTGCAGCCTAAGGCTTGGAAACACTCTGATTTTTCACCTAACTGGTTACTTTTCAGATCAAATTAGCTCCAGAAATGCAGGGTGACTTTGAAAAAAGAAACTAGAGTCTTGAAATAGAGTGGCCTCGATTTGCATCAGGCTAAGGTTTTGAGAATTAAATTCGGATTACCCCTCTCCTGACAAGCATGTAGGGCAGAACCCTCGGTTAGGTAGGTGTCTATATAGTCATTCCACACCAAAAAAATAATCATGGGAAAACCTAGTTATTGACTATGTGTGAATGGCTACCATTAGCTTTCAGCACAATGCATTTCCAGTTTCTCAAATGCAGCAAAAATACTGCCAAATAAAGAAACAGAAATGCAGCCTTGGAAAGGTTGTGAGGCCAATGTTGGGGGTGGGGAGGGGGATTGTGTGTGTGTGTGTGTGTGTGTGTGTGTGTGTGTAGCCAGTTGGCTTCTCTTATGGCATGTATGGTAATATACATTTTTTTTCATAAATGAAGTGTATTTTTTAATTAGAAAAATTAGTGAGCTAGAAAAGTATCAGTATACCCTTTAAAAATATAAACCACATTATAGAGAACTGCCTCCAAGTGCAAAACATTCCACACTTACCTTTGAAACTAGGTAACATTTATGAGGAGAATGAATTTATAGTCTTCCTCAGACAAATGCATTCAGTGACGCTTCCATGGTCTTGAAACCACTCCATGCCATGAGCTGGCTCATCTAGAAAAGATGAGGATGAGCGGGTACAGTTATGTGAAGACAAGGGCTGGTGAGGTGTTGGAGAGTTACCAGAATTCCTTAGTACCTAATCTTTTGCAATGATCCTCAAGTTGAGAGTATATATTTGGAATATTTTTGTTTCTTTCCAAAAAATTTATGACGATTCACAGCCATTAATTAATCGGAAAAAGTCTAAGTAGCCTGTTGGATTTTGTTCAAACTCACTTTCCCCACACTTGCTTCATCTGCATCCCTCTTGACACACCACAGGTATGGCAGTTCCAAAGAGCTGGTTTAACAGTCAGAACAGGCCAGGTTATGCTGAAGTCGAAAAGAACATCTGAAATCCTCATGGGTCATCTCAACAAAGATTTATGTCCTGTTCATGCTTCATGTCTAGCTTGTCCTTGGGGATGAGCAGGAGGGTTGTGTTCACTGTAGAACATTGTAGCCATGTTGTCCATGAACCAAACCTGGAAAAAGAACTAGAACATGATGTGGGTCAGTTGCCGGAGGGAAAGGAAAAACGCACATAGAGTATTCAATGTCCACAATCAGAGGCAACATCCAGCACCTCTGATCGCAATTAACTGCACCAGAGTAAGTCCAATGATTCCATCCAAAGACAAGGACGGCAGGAAATATAATCCTTACATGTGCCCACAAATCAAAGGTCCTCAAATCATTCACTCAGGAATAGCACTGTGGTTCCCATACTTAGAATTTTTCAGCATTTTAGGAGTTTCCATTCCATATTTCATTGTTGTGTATTTCCCCAAGGCCCAAGGTGTTGTGCCTGAGAGAAAAGGAGAAAAGATTGCAATACAATAGTATATTAGAAATACACGAATTATGTGAGAAACATCTTTCACATCTGAGCTTCCAAACCACCCAGTTTTACGAGTAACTCAGAGATTATAATAAGCAATTTTCTGAAGAGAGGAATGAGAGACAAGTGAAATGACCCTTGAAAGCTGAGCTGGTACTCAAATGGTTTTGGACACAAGAAAACAGTGCTGGGCTTTGGATATGTGGACAGGTTCAAAAGCTGAAACTACACCACCAGTAAGAGTCATCAACCCCAGCTCAATTCATTTTGATTTCTACTGCATTTTTCCAGGACTTGTCCAAGTGTTGGCAAGTTTATTCTACAGAAATACAGGGATAAATAAAGCTCACTAACAAAAGCTGTGAAGAAACAAAGCTTTGGTGAGGTGATAAGTTTTTTCATAAATATCTTGATAGCTTCTGGCCACTGGAAGCAACAAATACTGACTCATTAAAAAAAAAAAAAATTCATCCAGGGCCATTGGGGAGGAAATTTGAACCTATACCTTCAGTCTCCAAAAGGACAGTTAAAAGTAAGAGAAAAAAATAAAAATAAATTCTGCCCTTTTTATGAGCAGTTGGACTCTTATCGAGGAAAATAAATTCTGATTTATCGCTGTCTACCTCAGAAAGGATAGAAGCGCAGAACGACATTTTATGGCTTTGTTTGTGTTTGTCAGTGTAGGTGGGGTACCTGGCTGTGGGAGCCAGGATGCCATGCCAGCCACCAGTGAGCCACAAGCCACACTGCGCTGCCCGTTCCACGTCCTGCCTCACCTCCAGCCCCCCCAACCCCAAATCTGCCATAATGAGTCTTCCGAGGCTCACAATGCCACAGCCGCACGCCTAAGGCATTATCTCCTATCTGTGGTCTTATGTGCTGTAATCCCACAGCTAAATGTGGTAACCCAAATTTCACAGAGACTCCGAAGCAGGCTTGCTGAGATAACCCATCTCGGTATGTGGAGTGCCAGGTCGCACGGAGCCTGTAGGCTTGGAGCACTAGGGATGCTTTGTGTAGATTCATCCCACGCACCCTATAGCTTACCCATCCTTCCAGAGATCACAGGAACCCTAAATAGCAAGTATGGCATCCTAACTAGAACACCACCTGCTTTGTGCAAGTGTACATGGGCTTCTGCCACACGGCTGCTTCTCTTTCTCTCTCTGTCTCTCTCTCTCTCTGTGTCTCTCTCTCTGTCTCTCCCTATCTCCCTCTTTCTCTCTCCCCTCTCCCTCTTTCTCCCCTCTCTCCCTCTCTCTCTCTCTGGAAGAGCCACAAAGTTTAGACTTTGTCTCTCTATCTGACTGACCAAATATATGCAAAGCTGATAGAAAGAAACTTCTTGTCTGCATCCAGGCCAACAGAACCTATGCCACCACACTTGGTGACCTACATACACCTCTCAGACATCAAGCTCTTAAATATGCTTGCAGGTGCTGGGCTCCTAGGCAATGAAGGTTGCTGTTTGACAAACCTCTTTGTTCCATGTTTCAGAATTGTTTGAGGTTGTTTGTTGTTAAGAGACAGAGAGATTCTCTCTCTCTCTCTCTTTTTCTCTCTCTCTCGGGATTGCATAGAAACATGAAGGTTTTGACATATGCTTTTACCTGAAAATGTACCTACTCCTGCTGCTTTATTGGACCCCCTAATTACTTATAAAAAATAATAATAAATTGGGCAGGTGTTCACTCTTCCAGTTGATTAATTGACAATGATTTCCCCACAACTGACTGCAGAAAGCTAGAAAGCTGCCTGTTGGAGCTCAGTGAAGAATATGCATTTTTCTACTCAGCCATGTGAAGCAGCTCAAGAGAATTTACAAAAGGCTCAAATTGCCAGCAAACTCTATGTTTTTCATTCCAGGCTTGGAGATCTCTTCGTCCCAGTGTTCAGCCCTGTTGCATATATAATTCTCTGTTTTATATATGTGAAATGCTAGAGCTGATAAAATGAGTTTAGAAGTGTTTTTTTTACCCCCTAAGTGAAAAAGATCACTCAGATCAGTGATTATTATGTGTAGAAAGGAGGGCATTATACAGCAACAATGAAGTCTAATGCAAGTTGACCAGGTTTTTTCACCATGTCCATGATGTTCTGCTTTTAAATTTACCAGCATCAGAAGCAGCAGCCGCTGGCCTAAAATGTCTCTGAGGATGAACCTCCCAGAATATTAGCATAGTGAGGTTGGGGGCCATTCCATATTAATTTTTTTATAGCTAAAAAATCAAAATAAACAAAAACCTACATGATGTTCTCAGAATGGTGAGTAAATAAGAATTAAAAGATTTAAATTTTGGAAATAGAAAACAAAAGCAAGCACTTTTCTTCATTTTTGATTGATATGAAACTTTTCCAGGTCTTGCAGGGATTCTAGTGCTATACACAAGATGTGGATTGTTATGGATTCTCTCATTTCAACTCATAAGAGTCCTACATTTAAAGCTTAGTTTCAGATGACTAGGTTTTCAGAGGACAAGTAGTTTGGCTAGTAGAATTTTGAAATAAGAAAGCCATGAACTATGTAAAATGTGCTAGATTCAAGGTTTGGCTGGAGTTCAGGCCATATTTTTATGTTGATCCTTAGAACTCATTCATTCACTCTATTTTTATTTTACAGCTGGGCTTGTAAGCATGAATAATGTAGATACACAAATAGCATAGAAAGTAAGTGTAGCCAGGAGGTAGCAAGAGAGAGAGGAGAGTCCATATTTCCTGAAAACAACTCCAAATAGGAAAGACATTTCCATGCCTTTTAAAAAACAATAACAAATAATACCAGCAAGGCGTATTGCCTCAAAGTACCCCTTGAAACATTTTTCTAAACACAGATGTTAGGAGGCTACCTTAGAGGGAATTACCATGACAATTTTATGGAACTTTTTTGCTGATGACATTTATAAATGGAAAGAAAAAGATATTTCAGAGTCATATCATCAAACCATGAAATTTTTCCAAAATTCCTCAATCAGTGGTTGAGATTCAAAATATTTTAAAGGAATATGTCAACAAAACTAGCAGTGATTAAGGATAAATATATAAATCCACTCTTAAACATGTGCTCAGAGGAATTATATTCTCTTTGACAAAAATGATAAGTATAGAGACCTTTAAATAGTGTGGGTCTTCAGCAAAGAGCCTGCAGTCTTGTCTTTATTCTCTGAGACACCTTCCCCTGGCTATAAAACATCCACTTGTTTTTTTTTTTTTTTTGATATTCTTATTTTCCAAGTAGATAAGAGGTTCAAATCTCCTAATGAGTTTTTTTATGAGAAAGAATAAGAAAAAAAAAAATCCTAGATTGAAAGCTCTTTTTTCAGAGTTTAGCTTCCTTGCTTCTAGGAAAAAAAAACCTCTTCTCACACATTAACCTTACTGAAGGATTCATGTGGGTAATTTCCTTTCAGCTCTACAAGTTCAGATTGCATGTGAATTTCTGTGATGACTTTAGGAGCACCCTTACCCCACTTCTTTGCTGTCACTTTAGGGATGTAATTCATTTGGGAGGTGTAATGCTGACATTGGTCTTATGTCTCAAATTCTGAGGGCATTTGGCTTCAGTGCCTTGTCCCAGTGGTAGGTTCTCAGAGTGAAGTCTTCCTAAGGAAATAGTGGCGACTCCCAAATTCTAACTGTGGGGGAAAAAAAGTGTATTTTATGCAGGTGAATTCATCTAATTGCCCATAATACTAACTATGATGACCAGGAGCACAGATTTTGAAAAGTAGCACTAATCAAATCAACTTTGAAAAAGAGCTGAAGAAGGTAGCAATGAGAATTTCATGTAGAAAATACCCGTTTCCCTTTCATAAAATTTCCCATTTCCCAAGTTCTACCTAAGTATCTTGATTGCTTTACAGATTAAACTGTGTATACTGAGAGCCTGTTCAGGATAGGCTGTGAGTCCGGGAAGACACTAAGCAGAAGGGCATATCCCAGCTGTAAAATTGCACATTCTACCATAAGTGAGCCATCCAGACTACCTACTTCATCTCCTTCTACCAAAATATTGCATTTTCCCTCCCAATAAAGATGTTTTATAATGGCAATGAGGTGTCGTAACTCACGGAGGCTCTGCAGCTTACACGCTCTCTGTGTCCTGTAACTCCCACTCTATCATGAGAGCATATGTTGTATCTCTGTCATGAATTATTATTTGGCATTTCCACGTTGGAATTTGCACTTGGAAGGCGGTTTCTCCACCCCCACCACAAAGATTCCTGCTCATTCATAGAAGGTCCATATTGTCTAATGGCTTCCATCTTGCAAAACAATTCCTTAGGTACTGAATCCAGGTCTCCTAAATTCTCAATTAGCAAAATCATCCTAAAATTATATAGGTACCTAAGGTGCTGTGCCTCTTCATTTTGAAAGAACCATTTGTGTACAGTACTTTCAAGAAGATGATTCACAATTCAATGTGCAAGCTCAATGGCAAAATGGTTCAGGTGGTAGTGATAAAAAGCTCGCTGGCACCAATCAGGGAGAAAGGCATCCATTTTCGTATGTGCTGCCTCCTACCTTTCTCCCAACTAGTACATTTAGAACATGGCAAGTAATAAAAAACATTTAGTGTCAGCTTTTGTGATGCTGACATTCACCAAAGGGATTTCAATCTATTTTCCAAGGGGCAGGTTTTCTTTCAAATGAATATGTCCTGGGAATTGCCTACCAGCAGTGAATAGGAGCCTGCTCAGGTGGGCTCTTAAGATCCCAATTGCACATTTAGCACATTGTGAATTCAAAACAGGCAACATTTAGGCCATTTACACCATGGAAATCCTGGCTTTCTTCAGGGAGTTAGGGGTGTAGCTGTTAAATAGTTACCAACATTTCACTAATTCTTACCTAGTAAGTAGGATATTGGGTGGATCTTGAGGGCACTGTTCTTTGTAGAACTACATTAAAAGTGGCTAAACTTTCGCTGCAAAAGTTATCCATAAAACAAGGTTAAAAAAGCATTCAATTTATTAGTAGAAGATGTTGATTGGTTGTATAATTTAATGGTTACGGAATCAGGTTTGGTTCAGTTAGGTTTGATCCACCTACTAGCTAAAGGTCCTGCAACAAACAACTCACTCTCTGAATCTCAGTTTAATCCACTATAAAATAGGAATGATGTGTTAACTTAGCACGAGTGACTTCTGAATAAACTGAGACAATGAATAAATGAATGTAGTTGGTGCTTGTTTCATCTTCAGCATCCAATAAGATTTAGTCATAATGGTTAAAAAAGAGATAGTTGAAAAATCCCCAACCTCATCTCAGTTGTACTTACTTATTACCTTAGTTCTAATCACAACTTTTTTTTTTATTGTCCTCAGACATACCAAGCTCCTTAATCTGAGCTTTTTGTCTGCTGGTTGGCTTGGTCTCATTTTTCCAGTATCAATTTAGATGTCTAGTCTTCAAATAGCACTTCCTTGGACATTCTCCTTGGTCCACATTCCTCCTCTTCCCATCATGGTCCAGATTTTCTGGCTCTATGGCCAAAAGAACTCTTCATCATGAGACTTTCTGCTTTATTCAGTTATATATTCATTACCAATCTCTTGTACTGAATCTAAGATCTGTGATAGTCAGAGTCCTCCTAGTCTTTTTCCCATTAAGCCCTAAGCCCAGGATGGCACTTGGCATGTGGTGGGCAGATAGCAAGTCTCGGTGAATGACAAATAAATAACTGATGACTTTGAAGCCAGAAAATTTAATTCACTGCTGAAGTAGAGCAGAGAGTTCTACATCCTATTTTTAGTCCAATTAAGGGTTGTTTTTGATAATAAAATAGAAATATTTATGGATCCACAGGAGGTAGAGAAGTTCATTAATTCTCTGGATAAATAACAGAATGAGCAGTAGAAAATCTATTGACAGATTTAATCAGGAAATTGTGAAAACAACCAGATATAGCTGATTTTGCAAGGCATGGAAAGATTGGATTCAGAATAACTTGATTGGGTAAATTTAAAAAGATTTTCTCTCATTGCACACTTAAAAGTTTATTTATCTCTGTGATCTTAGCATAATGATTGAAAATAAGAAAGCAGAATTTAAATTCTCAATCATTAACCATCCTGATTATTGTAATTTGGAATGGAAGGAAAGATAGAATATGGACTAGCCTTCTTGATATGCAAGTTTCCATGGACTTTTGTGCAGGTGTGTGAGTCAGGTTTTGTGGGGTTGTTTTGGTTTTCTTTTTCTTTTCTCATCATATCTATTTGGGTATATAAGAGGTGGAACTGGGTGCTGGAGAAGGAAAGACAAAATAAAAAAGTCTAAATAAATTCTTAATGTTTATCATATCAAGCAGTGAACTAAGCATCTCTATGGATGGTCATATACTTTAAAATGTAAAAAATGCTTGGAGAACTTTAAAATATTCTATAGTTAGTTTGAAAGAGGCTATACCTCCATAGGGAAGTATGGACAAAATTAAATTGGCCTTGACTGACAATTGTTGAAGCTGGTAATGTCAGGTATATGGGAATGCATCATATGCCTCTATTTGTGTATGTTTGAAATTTCCTGCAATAAAAAGTTTTTTTAAAGTAGAAAAAAATCTAAAATCAAAGGACTTTAGTAAATAGAAAAAATTGCTTATTATCACACTTATACCAGAATTAAGAGGGATGTTATCAGGGGAGAAAAAGAATTTTAGCAAAGATGTGTACTATCTGATTTGTTGAGGAAAATACTCTTTTGAATAGAAAAGAGAATATAAATGCAAGGTAATGGAGAAGTAGGGTTTTTTTATCTTGCATCTTTACTAAATGTTCAAGAGGCAATATTTTTCTTTATTTTTCAGATTAGGCTAGAGTAAGGGTAACAAACATAATGTTGGCAGGATTTTCAATTTAATTATAACTATATAGTTAGATTGAACAGTGGAAAGAATTATATAGTTACAGGTACCAGTTACAGGAAATTTAAATGTCGAGTGTATGTGTGTGTGTGTTTGCATATTTATACACATACAATCATTAATACCATTTTAGAACAAATAATTCAGATCTGTATATATAGCACCCTAATTGATTTGGACTCATGTCATTTTCTGCATGTTGAATTTTAGGATTTTTTTTTCAGGTTTCTGAAATATAAAAAGCCCCTGATTTTCTTTGCCAAGAATTCCACAATTGTACTTACATGGTCTAAAAAACAAGAAATTCAGTAGAAAGATTTCGCTATATAAAAAGAAACAGGCACCTAATTGTTTCACATGTCATCTATTATTTACCAACATGTGTAAGTATACACCATATACAAATTCTTATGCCCACAATTCTAGAGGCTATTTCTATCATGGTTAATGTATGACAATATGTAGCCAGAGATTGATTCTAAATTAGAGTACAGTATGGAGAAATAGCATTCAGTAACAACATGCCATATGCTAGAAAATTCTAGGTGCTATATAGATTTCATTTCATTTCATCCTGACAATTTACATATAACATACATAAGGCATATAGTTTGTTTATAATGTGTATGTACAGCTGACCTTTAAGCAACACAGGTTTGAACTGAATGGGTGCCATTAGAGGTGGAACTTTTTCCTATCCAGTAGATGTCAATTGGTTAAGACCGTGAAGGTGGAACCTGGGGATGACACATATGACTATATATCATATATGGATTTTCAGCTATGCCTGGGTCATGACCCCACCCCACATTGTTTAGGCTCAACTGGATACATATGTTTACAAATATATAAATCTGTATCTATATCAAAAATCTTTACTTTCTCCCCTGTCTTTTATCCTTGTATTATGCAATATAAGATATCTTGACCATTGTCATAATTTTTAAGTATTGTTAACTTGACATCACAATATGTAAGTTATAAGCTATCACAAAAATGAGTAAATATCATCCAAGGATTTTGCATCCTTTTCTGACAAAAGTATTAGTTTGTTTTTACTTGGACACAGAATAATTGTATCAAGTAGGTGAAAATGTGACCTGTTTCTATATTCACTTGGAGCTCAAGCATGACTTGAGATACATATGGATGCCACATTGACAAGGGTTGAGTTTATTATAGGGGTTGAGTTGATTTTAATGTGTGCACTTGAATAGGGCATAGTGCCTGATATGTGGTCAAACATTATTCTCGAGGTATGTATTAAGATGTATTTGGGTGATATTGACATCTAAATCAATGGATTTTAAATAAGTCATACTTCTCATCCAATCCATACAATTCTTGAATAGAGAAAAAAACATTGCTGTCCTCCAAAGTGAGGAAATTATGCTGCCACTGGCCTTGAACTGCAATGTCTGCTCTTCCTACTTCTTTCCTGTATCTACAACCTTCCAGTCCAGTCTCCAGATTTGGACTTGTGAGCCTCCATAATCACAAGAGCATATTCCTTAAAGTAAATTTCAATAGATGCATACACAGATGATGGATGGCTAGATGGATAGAAGGATGGATGGATAGAAGGATGGGTGGATGGATGGGTGGATGGATGGATGGATGGATGGATGGATGGATGGATGGATGGATAGACAGATAGTAGATAGATAGGATATATATATAGAGAGAGATACCAGAAGCACATGTACACATATATACTCTTCATATATTTACCCAATTCACAAGCACATAAACATTCCCTACAGTGATAGTGTAAATTATTTAATTCAAGAGTCCACAATTTACATACCCTCCAGCAACAGTTCATTCCTTTCAGTGTTAAAGTCACACACACACGTAACATTTTAGTGAAATATGTTATATCTACGTTATCCTATTCTACCCATCTACTCTATTCCATTTCATTTTTTAACCTGCAGGTTGCTGGTAAACAATTTTTTTCCCTAACACATAGTATTAGCTATTACTGTGTAGCAATGGCACTACAAAATCAGCAGCTCCAAAATACATTTTATTCTCACAATTTCTGTAAGTCAAGTATATATGTGTGGCTTAACTACATCCTCTACAAGACTGGAATCAAGGTATCAGCCAGGATTGTGGTCTCATCTAAGACCCAATTGGGAAAGGAAACTTCTGGCTTGTAGGTTTTCAGCTGTATTCAGCTGAACAAAGGGCTGGGTTTCTTGCCAACCAAGGAAGACTATCCTTTGTTCATTTCAACAGAGAATCTCCCAAGATGGCATCTTGTTCTTAAAACCAGCAAGAAAAGAAGAAATGAGACCAGTGAGATAAAATCTAATTGCAAAACAATTTCTTCAATCTTGAGTAAGGGGACCACCTGTACTTAATTTTATGTTCCCTATTATCATTACCACTTTCTATAGATTTGTACATCACAGATCCAGCACACTGCAATGGAAGCAGTCAAGGCAGAACACACCAGAAGGAGAGCTCGCTATGGGGAGGATCACCTTAAATCCTGTCTGCCATACAAATTAATGTGTTGATTACTGACATTTGAGAAAAACTACTGATCTAACTGAACCCCAGATGATCATAATTCTGAGCCCATGTAGACCAGCAAGTTAAGGATCTTCATTCATAATATTTTATATCTTGGCAGATGTTAGTTTATGTATACATACATACCCATATACATTTAAAGAGTTAATAATGCCAATTTCAAATACATCCACATTTTAAAATATTTAAAGGCAAATGTCTTCTCACAATCTAGAAAGGTGTACTTCACATAAATTCTAGGCAATGTTAAAGAAAACTTAAAAGTATATTAGGCACATATTTTAAACTTGTTCATTTATAGATTAATCAAATCTCAATAATTTTGATCACACCATAGTTGTGAAAGTTTTAAGACATTGAACAAAAGTTGTCAATTCAAGTATAATTATTTTGCCATCTACATTTCAAAACAATTTTATTATTTAGAACAATATTTATTATCCATCACTGCCCCAAATCTGACCAGCTCTGAAATGAGGGCTTGAGAAGCTTTTAATTTGCAAATTAAACATCGTATTATGAAACAGCTTTTTATTCTATTTTTTTATGCAGATAATGGTCATTTGAACTGTCTCTGAGTCTGGAGGTTATTGTTAACAATCCGAATTGTATTACTGCTGTGCTAGTTAACATTCAAATTAGACTTTCAAAACAGTATGGAGAAAATAGCTCTTTGATGGAATTTATGATGGACACACCACAGGACTAATGAAGACAATATGTCAAGCCCAGAACAACAAATAATTTTGGGGATTTTTGAAACAGCTATTTGAGAGGAGAGCTAATTTCTTCTTTGGACGTTGCATTCCAAATTAGTCATAATCACCTTTATTAGAGACAAGATTGAATGTGAAAGGTGCAGAGGCTTTTCACGCATATGTGGACTATAGGGAAACAAAACAAAAAGACAAAACCAAAACAAAACAAACTCTAGAAACAGAAATGTAGAACTGAGATTACCAGATGGAGAGGGAGAAGGTGGGGGTCAAAATGTGAAGGAACCCAATGGACTATGGATGGAAGACTATGAGTGGCTATGGTGGTGGTGGTGTGGTAACACCCATCTAAGAGATGTGAACTTATACCTCTGAATCATTTATGGTGTTGTATACCAATGTTTAGAACTTGCTACAAGTAAAAAGCTATAAAACTCAGAGACGTATGATCACAACCTTAAAGAACCTCCAATTAATCTTTTCTTTTTCAAATTTCCTTTTCCTTTTATTGAGATATAAAGTTAACATATAATATTATGTTAGTTTCAGGTATACAATCTGATGATTCAGCATTTATACCGAAAGAATATCATACTGCAGTGAAAAGATAACTGCAGTAAGTTTAACAACAATTATCATACCTAATTACAGATTATTTTTCTTTCAGTGAATGATTTTAATATCTATTAAAATATCTATATTTTTCTTTAAGTGAATGATTTTAATATCGCTTAGGAACTTTCAATTATATAATACATTATTGTTAACTAGTCACCATTATACCAATGGCTTACATAGTTTATAAGGGAACTGATGTATTTTTGACCCTTTTCACTCATTCCACCTACCTATAGTCCCTCACCTCTGTCAACCATTAAAATATTCTTGTAATGCTTTACTTTCTGCTATAGTGACTTGAGTCACTATAATAAACCAACTCTCAGTTACTAAATAGGAAAAGCTGAATTAGCCTAGAACTACAATATTAAAAGAGCAAAGGGCAGCAAAAATAAGTCAGAAGAAAAAAGAGAAATACTGAATGATCCCACCTATATGTGGGATATAGAGAAAATAAACAGACAAATGGAGAAGTAAAATTTTAAACTATCAACAGAACTGAAAATCAAGAAAGGGGAAGGAGGGTAAAATCAAGAGGAATGGGCACAAGAGATTAAGATGATGGTCCACAGGTGACAAGGTGGTGGGAGAACTTTAGGGGTATACAATGATGTAAAATATATAAATTTGCAGTCAATTAAAAAATAAATACATTTTGAAATAAGAGCAAAGGGAATTTTATTTTATATGAAGATAATTTCTTTTATCAAAGATCCTCAACCTTAGAGGTACTCATAGTGCTTCTTTTAAAATTTCCAAAGTTAGGTCCATCTCCTCCTGAACTTCTCATGTAGCTGAACTGCAATTAGATTCAGTAAATTGTATATTTTTATACATATTGGGAAAATATGATGCACAGCCAAGGGGAGAAACTCTGCCTGGCCTTAGAAGACAAGAGGTTTCAGGGTAGAGTTTTGGTGTTATTGACAGTTGATTAAATAGTAGAAACGACTTTTGAATGGTTATGGTGATGTATTCCCCCCTTTCATTAGCAGCTCTGCTCTCCTCTGAAAGCTGAGAGTTCTTGGGAAATTGTATAAGAACTCACAGAAATTTAATGTAGAATTTTTTGGATACAGTTACAGTAATTTGGTTCAACGGTACACTGTCAACAGGATGGGTGAGCAGAGAGGGGATGATTCTACTAGTCTGAACTGGAGTCATCTAGGAACTGCAGAGGTGTCATTCTATTTTTTTAACTAAAAAAATTGTTTTATTTTACATTATTTTCTACCCCAGTGTTCCCTACCACCTTATCACCAGTGAACCATTGTCTTAGTCTCTTGTGTTCCTCCACTTTTGCTTCCCCCGCATCCCCCATGCTTCAATTTTGCTGAGAGTTAGTTCTAAATTTTTTTGTCTGTTTTATTTATCCCTCATATAATTGAGACTATCCAGTATTTCTTTCTTTCTGGCTTATTTCTGCTAGCATGATTCCTTCTAGCTTCATCCGTGTTGCCATGAATGACATGTTTGTCTTTTTTTGATTGATGAATAATATTCCATGGTGTACACATATCACAGTTTTTTTGTATCATTCATCTATTTTGGGGCATTTGAGTTGCCTCCATATCCTGGCTATTATAAATATAACTGCAATAAATATCCGGGTACAGGTGTCTTTTTGTAATTTTGCTTGCATGTTGGAAGGATAATCCCATCCAATCTGCATTGTACTGCATGTGCTATAGGAAGATCCTTTGAGCAGGTGAAGTGCTAGGAAGAAGGGTCATCTCTTAAACAGGGCTGAGAATACAATATGTCATTTTTTTATTTGGATCAATCATGTTGAAATTAGTAGGGCAGCGCTGGATTTGGGGGAAAAGGATGGGTGAGTAAAGAGGAGTTGGTGGGCAAAATATGAAAATAACCATGAACCATGAGACAAGAGAAGAAGGGGAAGCAGTCCTCAAAATGCTATATATAAGGTGGTACTAGCAAGAATAGTGTCAAGGACCTCACTTAGTTCAGACTTGTTTGCTGAGGTACAGGGCACTTGGGAAAATAGTTTGGTGATTTCTCAAAAAATGAATTCAACACCTATCATACAGTTCATCAGTTCTGCTCCCATTTGTTTGCCCAAAGTGAATCAAAGTATATTTCTACACAAAGATGCATCAGCAATTAAAAAAAAAAGAATGGATTACTGACACGCAACAGCTTAGATATATCTAAAAATAATTATGCCAATGGAAGAAGACACACAATGGAGTGTATAAACTAGATCCCACCTAAATTCAATATTGGAAAATGTAAACTGATCCACAGAGACATAAGGAAGGTAAGTGGCTATCTGAGACCAGGGCTGAGGAAAAAAGCTATTGGAAATGATGAATCTTTTCACTATCTTGATTTTGGTGATAGCTTCTTGGGCTTATACATCCATTACCATAATCAAATCATGTAGATAACTTTTAAATATCTACTGTTGGTCAATTATCCCTTAATAAAACTGATGATTTTTTTTTTTGGTAATTATTGTGGCTAAAACAATCTAAAAGAAATGGGACAGAACACTGTCTTTTTAAGTATTCTTCTAACCCACAAATTATGACATTCAGCTCTCCAAAACCCCCTCCCTCCACCTAAACCCTAACTGTACTATCAAATTGCAAAAAGAAGTGGGGGGAGCATCAGCAAGACAAGTCTGGTTTCTAGAAGACAGAATTTTAATTCCCTATGTCATTAAGCTCTTTTTAAAATGATGGAAAGTTGCCACCATAAAAAAAAAATCTGTATTTTTCTTCTCCACAGGTAAGTATTTTTAAAGGAAATTGTACTATCAATATCTGATTGAGCAGATTTCTATTCCCCCTAGATTGAATGTTTTCCATCTGCAATATAAAAGGCAGATAATGTGCAATTATGCTAGTAAGACTCTCTCTTCCAATAATGTTTGCACTTCTCCATACCACATTTAAAAAGGAAATAGTAGCACTTGAAAAGTTAAGTAAGAAGATGAACAAAATTGAACAGAAGAAAAATAACTGTCTCAAGACAGGCTGAAAATACATTTAAAGACTGTCTGAGACAGCAACCGTTCCAGCAAGCTTGTCTTTTAAAGAGTCGAGCATCACTCAGGTGTAAATATTTGACCTGGCATCTTAAAGGGGAGGAGGGATGCCACAAAAAATATTAAGGAATAGAGAAATGGTTTATATCCAGAATCAAACAACTGAGGTTCAAATTTTATCCTTTCATTTGGGTAAATTGCCACTTTTTTTTGACTGTGAATTTAAAAAAGATAACATGGGTCTCACTCAATAACTTCCATAAATTCCTAAAAACCCTATTCCCAAGGGAAAAATGTGAAATGAATAATGATTTTATTTTAATTTTAAACAGAAAAATGATCACATGTTCCATCCCAACCCATTAACTCAAGATATATCAATTGAATTATATATGTATATTTACTTACTGACAAACATCAGTTATATCAATGGAGCAATGAACACAAGTTTGAATAAGTTATAAAGAATACCTTGAATTGAACGACTGTGGCATTCAATATAGAAGGAAGAAGAGACTACATAGAAAGTTGGAAGTTGTAGAGAAATTACAAAGGATTTTTTTTTGATAAAATATTTTCCTTTCTGTGTACTTTTCTTCATGAATGGTTCTTAACTTTTTGTGAGTTTACAGTTTTGTTGAACTCAAAGTAGACCTAAAAATAAAGTAATGAGATAAGAGAAAAATCTTCAAAAGCAAAATAATGGTTGAGCAAGACAGCCTTTTAAAAGAAATGAAGCACACACACACACACACACACCACTCAGAATAAAAGAATGTCCGGATGACAACTCCCCAGCCTTCTCACTGGGTCTAGTACATAAGCACAGAAAAGTAATTAGAGCTCCTACAAGAATGGGAACTATTCAAATAGATCATGTGAATTTTTTTCTCATTAGAAACCCCTAATTGAGTAAATAATAAATGCCTGAAACAGTAATGCTGAATTATCATGCCTGATAGTGTATGTATTTAGTGTCATTTTGTTGAAGTGATAGTTACATGGATTCAAAAGGACTCATCCAAAAATAAGTGGTAGACAACTCTTATGTGGAGAGTGCTTGTGTGAAATACACATAGACCACACTCCCAAAGAAACATTCAGCTGACTCAACTCATTTTCTCCCAAGTGTTTTCATCAATAGTTGGTAGAAATCTGTCTATATAATACAATCAATAACAGCCCTGGGGGATACCACTTGTTCATCAAATCTCATCCTCTGATTCATTGATTGAGTTTCACCAGGAAGTCACACTCCCAGGAACCTGGGGTTATTTTTCCCCCAGTCATGGAAAAAGAAATGATATGAAGTTGATGTCATTCTTTCTCAGCAGAGAGCTTTTGCTCTTTTAAATTCTGGATAGAAATAAAGGTGCTGTCTGTGGTCTCCATGGGGAACTTAGAGTTCATTACCACACCTGTGGCCAGATAGCACGTGCTCATGGGTAGGATTTGGCTGGAAAAAGTGCACCTTCTTTACTGGTTTAACTGGAAGTTCACTTGAACCTGGTGACATAATCTAGGCAATGTATTCAGTCAGTGGTAAGCTCCTGCTTGTACTTCCAAATAAATGAATTCTTAAATTGTTTTCCTTCTTACAAAATAGAATTCCAGATGAAAAAATAAAAGCATCCAAGTGAATAAATGCTAGTGATAATAATAAAATTTGCAAAGCCTTTATAAGATATGCAAGTATTACTGTGTTGTTATTTTGCTTGTCCCTCACTTCTATTTGGAGAATAAAGGGCAGCCATTACTATTTAATGACTCTTTGAGGATATCAAACAATTGTGTAAAAACAGCGTCAAAATGCATCACAAAACCATGAAATTCAGGTCTCTGAATTTCAAAATCAGGTCTTCAAAATCAGGTTTCATAAACTCAGAATATGAAAATAAAGTTTACCACCAAAAAAGCATATTTTATCACAATTGCCATAATGTTCACTGATGGAAATAGAAGTGATTTACTTAGTAAATACATTCTACTTCAAATAATTTGCATATAGGCTATGAAATCTAATCTAATAAGACAGATTCTCTTAAGTCATCTTGCTTTGTGTTGATAATTACACTTTTGTTTAATTTTATTTTGAGGAAAAATGCTCTTGCTTCTTCAAATAATCATCTATATATGCCCAATAAAGTTTGAACAACTATGAAAAGATAACAAGCAAATTTTGAAAAAAAAATCACAAAAAGGACAAGTGGCCGGGCATCAAACAAATTAGGAAACTTGCCTCAGAAAGCATCATAGAGAGTTGGCTAGTTTGTCAATCTGGATTCACACATTAACAGTAAGCGCATCGCCTGATAACCTGCTGACATGCAAATTCTCAGGAGCCACCATAGACCTACTCACTCAGGAGTCATGGAGTTGAGAGCCAGTCAGTTGGGAAGTGGCTCCACTCTGATACAACCAAGTTTGATAGTCACTGGCTTAGAGAAGACTTTAGGAGAGTGAGTATATATTTTAAAATATTGGAAGAATCCATTTCAAGTGAGACATTTCTTTGTACTTCAATGTACAGAACAGGTTCAGTCCTGAGATGTGTAGAAGAGATGGATTCCAACCTATCCACAGGTGAGACTAGATTAGAGTTGACCTCACCTCACCTGTGGATGACAGAAATTTATTAGCCTGAACTGGAGAAAGGAGCTGATGCTAGATGGGGAACTGAATTAAAGACGCAGTTTTCTGAGACTTTCAGGAAACAACTGTGACTCTTCATAGCTCTACAAATATGCTGTTCTAAACTCTGTCTCCATATTCAACCTGTGTAATGAGGGAAGGGCCACTTAACATCAATGAATTTTTTCACAGTGGATAATGGAAGATAAAGGGGAGGCCAGTATTGTATTCCCCGGAACCTTACATCCATGAACGACTTCTTAGCTTAAATCTTCCTACACTTTAATATACAACTTTCTTTAAAAAGAAACCCTCTGAATAAAAGCCCAAAGCAGTATGCCCCCCCCAAAAAAAACCTCTATTATACTTCTGTTATATATATCAGCAACTCCAGGTCTCAATTGTTTCTCTTATCAAATAGTTTTGTACCTGTTTCTTCTCCAGAAAATGAAAAGGTTGCCGCATCTCATTCATCTTGAAATTCTAGGTAATGTGTTTTTCTCCTATACACTGAATATCCTACAATTATCTTCCCTTTTGAGTTTCCAAAGCAGGTAGGAAAGTTGTCTCTTTTTGCTTATAAGAATGAGCTCTATCGAAACTCATGATTTTGACAGGTTGGCTTTTTCCTGGGTTATTGTTAGTAATCTCAAACTATAGAATTATCATCTGAAAAAAATTGATGAATTGGGAATGATTTCTTTGAATATCCATAAGCTTAATGTGGAGCATGGCTATAGAAGCAAGTAGATCGTTTCCTTAACTGGAAAAAGGTTTTAAATGAGGCTTGGTGGACTAAATATCTTTTGCATCATTACAAAGATGAAAATAGAGAAATCTCTAACTGAAGAAAGTGAATCCACTTTACTTAATGCGGACCTCTGTCTCTGGTGTGCAGGTCCTCTGTGTCCAAAGATAATTAGCACTTTATAATGATAATTATTATAATTATGTCTGAGAAAAAAATCATTAGGGGGTAGGTCCGTTCACTGATTTTCAATTGCCCCCTCTATTTAAAAATAAGGTCACTTTTCTACGAAATAGCTTTAGGAGTCCAAAGCATAAAAAAGGTTATGGAAAATTCGATGTAGGTATGGTCGTGAAATTTTAGTATCATATAATTCTATGATGTGTCTGGGAACTGAATAGGGAGAAAAATAGTGGGATTGTTTAGTCTGGGAGACTGAAAACCAGAACCCAAAAGAGTCAATGCTTCTACGAGCTAATCATCAAATAGTCCTGTATTGACCATTCAAGTGTGCCTGACAGTGTCCTTGCTATTTCATGTGCTAAACTCAAACTAGTTCTATGTAGCAAGCATCAGCTCATTTTTACAACAGGTAAGGAACAGATTATTGTATGTGGCCAATGTCAATGTTGATGCTAGAAAAACTTGACTACCATTTTCTGTTAGGGTTCTCGAAACACCAAACTACTGCATGGGAAGGCAGAACCCAACTTGGAAATACCTGCCATAAAAGTTGTTTGGGAGAAGCTCACCATATGGTTAGTTATTAAGCCAACACAAAAGCTGGGGACAGTTTCTAAGAGCTTGGAAGTTCAGCTGTGGGGCAGAGGGAAAAATTTGGGGCAATGAGTGAAAAGAACCTGCATGCAAAGATCAGTTTCCTCTCTTCCTTTCCTGTGGGCAAATCACAGAGTTCCTTAATACTGCCAGTTACTAATTTCTAAAACTACACTTCCTGTGGGATATGGAAGCCAGTAGAGAGATGGAGTTTTAGATAAGAAAAACACCTCCTAATTCTTTAGTCCCCTCTGGCACACTAGAGGATGGGCAACAGCAAGTCTCTCACCTGTAACCCAGCTTCCTAACCTCTTTGAAATGTCCCAAAAAAACATATAACCTATTAACAATAACTGTTGCTCCCCAAAGGTAAATTATCCTGTTATCAAGCATCCCCGCATCCTCCCTGCTGCATGTCATGTATATTTTACTACTTCCTCATTACATCATTATAACATTTCCTTGCTTGAGTATATACGAGGCATCACAACTTCACTAGCGTTAAAACTAAACATGGTTCCCCAAATCCCCATTCTGTGAGCTTGCCTCACAAATCACTGTCAATCTCTTCTATCTCATTTTCTTCTTCATTCCACACACAACTCCTAACATCCTATGTTACTTTTATTAGTGAACTACTATCACTACCAGGACCAGTTACTAGAACTTATTCAGTGCCAAGCAAAGTGTAGAAAACATCACATGCATTGTCTTATTCTTTCAGGTATGAAGTGGCAGGAAGATACCATCTTGGAAACATAGCTTTTTGTTTAGTACTGGAAGACTGGACAATAACTGAGATAAGATAACTGACCACCTGTGGCATCAGTGACTCTTGCTTTCCCTTATTTGTTAAACAAATCTGATTATTGCTGTTCCCTAGACCTGAGTGATCTTGAAATTTTGCGTATGTGTGGAAGAACCCTGATAGTAACCAGTTTCCTACTGGATCCTCTCTGGTCAGAAGTTTCAATCCCTTCACCACCCAACATCACTACTAAATACTCATAAAGTGTTGCTATTAAACGAGTTACACATATCAGAAAAGTGGGGTTCAGAGGAGCTCGGTAACACAGAGATTAACATGTTTCCTAATACGTAAAACCCTGTATGTGGTTGCTATCACTATTACTAAGAAGCTCTCAGCTGAGGAGGAAGAACTGGCCTTTCATCTTTCTAAGATGAACACTTGTCTTTCTGTTTAATGGTTTTTTAAAAATCCCCTTGTGACAAGCTCCAGAGGACAAATAATTTATTTCTTGTGGTGTATGGCTCTCTAAATGAATTAATTGATAGGCATCCCATTGTCAGTCTGAGGGATATGGAAATAAAACAGACATGAGCTATCCTCTACCAAACTAATTTGTACTTTAAACACATAAATAACATTTTTAAAGCCTATATGTGTTTACTTCCTCTCCTGCTTCTCTATGAGTAAGAACCTCTCTATCTTTTTGCCATCACTTGAAAAGTTTCCCTTTGTTTTCCTGAATATTATAAGTGGAATTAAATAGTAAATATTGCGGGGCAGGGGTGGGAGTAGATAAAATGACTCTTTCCATCCATCCTTGCCCCCAATTAATCATAACAGAGAGAAAGAGTATTATAATCATCTTCATCATAATGTAATAGCAAGAAATGCTCTTTCCTTTGCAGGGAGGTATGAGGTTAAAACTCTTCCTGTTAAGCCACCATTTTATTTATAAAGATGTTGATATTTGCATTGATTGTGCAAAAGCAATGGTACCTCAGTATGAGTTAAGGCTGTAAGAACAAACTGTACTAAAAGGATGATCATTTTGATAATATTAATTCTTCCAATCCATGAACAGGGAATGTCTTTCCATTTCCTTATGTCTTCTTCTATCTCTTTTAGGAGCGTTCTAAAATTTTCTTTGTATAATTCTTTCACATTTTTTGTTAGGTTTATTCCCAAGTATTTAATTTTTTTGGTGCAATGGTAAATGGGATGGTTTTTCTGATTTCTTCTTCTTCTATTTGACTTTTTGCTTATAGGAAAGTCACTGACTTCTGTGTGTTGATTTTGTATCCAGCTACCTTACTGAATTGGTTTATTATTTCAAGTAATCTTTCTGTGGATTTTTCGGGGTTTCCTATATAGAGAATCATGTCATCAGCATATAATGATAGCTTCAGTTCCTCTTTACCTATTTGGATTCCATTTATGTCTTTCCCTTGCCTTATCGCTCTAGCTAGAACTTCCAATACAATGTTAAAGAGTAGTGGGGAGAGTGGGCATCATTGCCTAGTTCCAGATCTCAACTGGAATGCTTTTAGTTTTTCTCCATTTAGGATGATATTTGCCATAGGTTTGTCATAAATGGCTTTTATTTTGTTGAGGTAACTTCTTTTAATCCCTAGTTTTTCAAGGGCTTTTATCATGGATGGGTGCTGGACTTTGTCAAATGCTTTCTCTACATCTATTGATATTATAATGTGGTTTTTGTTTTCTCTTTGTTGATGTGGTGTATTATGTTAATTGATTTCCTGATGTTGAACCATCCTTGTGCCCCTGGGATAAATCCCACTTGGTCATGGTGAATGATGCTTTTAATGCATCGTTGGATTCAGTTTGCCAGGATTTTGTTTAAGATTTTTGCATCTGTGTTCATTAAGGAAATTGATCTATAGTTTTCTTTCTTGGTGCTGTCCTTATTTGGTTTTGGTATGAGTGTGATGTTTGCTTCGTAGAATGTGTTTGGCAGTTTTCCTTCTTTCTCAGTTTTTTGGAAAAGCTTTAGTAGCGCAGGCATTCTTCTTTGAATGTCTGGCAGAATTCATTTGTAAAGCCATCAGGTCCTGGGTTCTTGTTTAATGACCATCCTACCAAAGGCAATCTACAGATTCAATGCAATTGCAATAAAAATCCCAATGACATTTTTAAAGAGAACAAAAATTACTGAAATTCGTATGGAATAACAAAAGACCTCATATATCAAAAAGCCTCCTGACCAGAAAAAAAAGAAAATGGAGGTATTACAATTCCAAACTTCAAACTATACTACAAAGTCATAATAATTAAAAAAGCATGGTATTGGTACAAAAACAGACAGCCAGAACAATGGAACAGAATTGAGTGCCCTGAAATAAAACCACACATATACAGTCAACTAATCTTTGCCAAAGGAGTGAAAAACTTACCTTGGGACAAAGATAGCCTATTCAATAAATGGTGATGAGAAAATTGGACTAAGACATGTAAAAAATGGACCAAGAAAACTCCCTTACTCCATGTACAAAAATCAACTCAAAATGGATAAGAGACTTAAAGGTCAGACCTGAAACCATAGCATACATAGAGGAAAACTTGGGCAAAACTCTCCATGAATTACAGTTCAGAAATCCCTTTCTAGAAACATCTACAGATAGCAAAAAAATGAAGGAAAACATAAACAGATGGGACTACATCAAACTAAAAATCTTCTGTACAGCAAAAGAGACAACAGAAAAACTAAAAGATGTCCAACCGAATGGGAAAAAATTTTTGCCCTCCACATGAGTGACAAGGATTTAATAATGAAGATCCACAAGGAACTCACACAACTAAACAAAAGCAAAACTAAAAGCCCAATCAAAAAATGGGAAGAAGATCTCAAAAGACACTTATCCAAAGAGGAAATACAAATGGACAATAGGCACATGAAAAATTGCTCAACATCACTAGTAATAAGGGAAATACAAATCAAAACCACAATGAGATACCACCTTACACCAGTAAGAATGGCCAACATCCAAAGAATGGGCAACAAGAATTACTGGCGAGGATGTGGAGAGAAAGGAACACTCTTTCACTGCTGGTGGGAATGTAAACTGGTCCAACCTCTATGGAAAGCGGTGTGGAGGACCCTCAAGTTAATGAAAATGGAACTACCCTTTGACCCAGCAATTGCTCTAATCTACCCTCAATGTGACCAAGAGACCTCAATGTGGGTACAAAGGGACACCTGTGTTTGGATGTTTACTGCAGCACAATTTATATTGCAAGGTCATGGAAGCAAACTAAATGTCCCAAAACAGATGACTGGATGAAAAAAAATGTGGTATATATACACAATGGAATATTACTCATCAATTAAAAGTGACAAATTCGATGATTTTATAACAACATGGATGTAATTAGAAGAAATCATATTAGCAGAAACAAGTCATAAAGAAAAAGACAGAAACCAAATGGTTTCACTAATATATGGGATATCGTGAAAAAATAAACAAAAAACTTGAGGAAAAGTCAAAACAAGCTAAGCACCAAACTGAAGTGCACAACTTTGAGCAGGAGGGAAAGGGGGGGGGGGGATGGAGGGGAGGGGGGGTAAATCCCTGGGATTACAGTGTTGTGAAATTTATATATAAATAAATTTTTAAAAAACTGTACTAGTAGTAACTGTGTTCTTCACCGATGTTCACTTAAAGGGGTGGGAAGCCAGTTGCATTTAAGAAAACCCTTGGTGAAGTAGTAAAAATATTAATTTCACTCCATCTGAATCCTTGAGTACAGTCTTTTTAATATTCTGTGTGATGAAATGGAAAGAACATCTAAGGGATTACTGCTGCATACCAAACTATGACCATTGTCTCAAGGAAATGCACTGGCTGAATGAGAGGCGAACTGCTCTAGCCCTTTCATTCAAAAACCATCACATTTTTACCCAAAAGAATGATAGACAGACAAACTACGGGTGTTCAAAGTTGGGTATTTGGCAAATATTTTCCTGAAAAGATATGAAGGAAGGCTTTTTGAAAAACAACTGATACAATTTCCAGCTAATAGTGAAAGGATTCAAGCAGTTATGCCCTAACACTTTCCTACATTTAGAGACTTTTCCCGTGAAAACAATGGTGATGCTAATAAAGGTGTCTTTTAGATGTTGTATAATGGCTTTATACAGTTACACAGGAGTAAAAGATCCATTTTAGTGCAAGATGGACCAATGAATTGTAACTCAACAGATGAGAAAACACTGACTCTTGATACCATGTTGCAACTAAACTTTAGTTTTAGGACGTCTCAGTGAAGGATATCCACAACTATATGAAAAGTTTGTAAAAATACTTTTTCCCTGTCTGGCTACATGTCTCTGTGACTCAGAATTTCTGTAAGTATATTTCAACAAAAAGCAAATTGAGTGTAAAAGTAAATATGAGAATAAACAGCTATCCATTCAATCAGCTATTAAAGGATTTTTCAGGCTGGGAAAAATAATTATTTTTTATAATATGTTATTTATTAATACAGGATACAGTTAATGTCAGTTTAAAAGAAACTCATAAAATCATTTAGTACATTCTGTTTAATTTCTTATATGGAGAACATAGCATACACATAAAACCCAAATAAACTGAAGTTTTTAACATATCTCTGTCTCAAGGAGTAAAGAGGTCTAAAAACAAAGAGTCAGAGAACTGCTGGCCTAAGAAATGAACAATTACATGAACTTACTTCTGTGTGTAAATTAGTCAACCATTCTGCAGGAAGAGTTAAATTTCAAAACTTTTAAAATTGGGTGACTTTGACTAATAACTTCTATCTCTAGTAGTTTAGTCTTAACAAATCATGAGATTTACGCAGACATTTATTTACTATAATTGTCATCATAAAACTTTCTAGAGATAGGAAAAAAATGTGTAAATACTCAGGAATTTTTTTATAATAAATTCAAGCCTCCCCTTAAGATGAAATATTATGCAACCTTTAAAATATGTTGCAATATTCAGAATAATTGATGGCATTGAAAACGTTAATAATATATTAACTTCAGAAATAATACAAAATAACAGATGTAAAATAAACTATTTTTTTAAATGAAAGTGAAAACTCTGTGTTTGAATCCTATATTGGATCCATGTGTTTGGATACTATGTTTCTGTAGTGTCATATATTTGAAAATGTTAGTAAAGAAGTTTGGGAGACTGATCATTATTTTTTTGTATGTGCATATGAGAGGCCCGTGAGTTTTATATTTGAAATACATAGCTATTTTATTTAATCATCACAAACTTAGGTCAATTTTGCAGCAGTTCAATCCATTTTAAATAAAATGTTTGTATTGTTAAGTATCTTTTTTGTATGGTTTCTCACATGCCAGAGATGCTCTATTAAATATTTGGTGCATTGACATTGGATAGCTGAGAAGATGGTGTTGAAGGGTTAAAAAGTGTAAAAAGTTGCTTGAGGGGAAGTCCATTTAAAGCTATTTAAAAGATGTGATTTCTGGAAACTTTTTCTCACTTTTTTTTTTCAAGCAAGCCAGTTGAGAAACAGGGGGACTAAATCATAGGTGTCATGCTTTCAGTTCACGGGCTCAGTCTCAATACAGATGGGTTTTGTTTGACTGGTATTATCACCTTTTAAAAAATAGAAAGATCTAGCAAATTATGTCCCTATTCTCAGATGGTACCAAATTGACTGACTATTGCCCCTTTTCATCAGAATTAAAGTTACCAGTTCATGATGTCTATGATATTGTCTCACTGATGTTGATGCCATGTGTTAATTGCCACTACATCATTGTGCTTGCTTTCTTGCTTTTTAAACGTGACCTACTTCCACAGGTAACCATACAAATCACAGAGATCGGGAGCCATACTGAAGACTTGCAAACACCTGCCTTAAATTTGTTTTAGGAGCAAGATCCTAGGGCAAAAAAGTTGAAGAGCAAGGACAAAAAGAAGTGGGAGATAAGAACAGAATTACCACGAAAGGGTCTCAGGCAACAAGAATTTGAATGGCAGAAGGCTTTGATCTGAGCAGGTGTGATGAGAGGACAATGGTCCCCGTAGGCATATGACCATCATAGTCTCTGCTTGCTCTTTTAGCCCCACCAAAAGATGAAATGGCCCCCAGACCCCAGGTCTGATGTAAGAACCATATGCTCTTGTGTTCTTTTGAGTCCTGCTCCTAGATCTTGATAGAATGCTTGACAACTTGAATGGTGATTGGTACATCTCTGAAGACTTGAAAGATTGAAAGGAAAATAGATAGTGCACATGCCTTCCCCCACTCGTCTCAGCTTCTGTAAGAAATGTGAAGATGGAAGGTGAAATGCAAGCAGAGACCAAATGAGGTTGTAAATCAAATTCTTTCTGGTTTTCCTGGCTCACAAAAGCCTGTTGAGTGCTTAAGAGAGCAAGGGAAAGAACAAGACATGGAGTGGGGTTGGGGGGAGGAAAGAGCCATGTATGGAAACAAAGGGAAAGTTGTGTTGTTGTGCTTCAGTTACTCTCTTGATGTCGGTGGGTGTAAAGCCCCAGATGTCAGAGCTGATGCAATATGCATTAGTCCATCACGTTGGGAAATCTCTAGTCTCCACAACAAGGAATTAATAAATCTAGTAATTGTGTCATGCCTGTAATATAGGTTAGAAAAAAAATTGTGTAAATCATTTGATAAATGTGCATGTCCAGATAGCATGTGTTTGCAGGCCTTCCAGGGGGACTCACCCAAAAGGTTGCTCAGGCATTTCTTCTCTTCCACTGTGTTCTCCGTGGGAGGAGCTGGTACCACACGGAATGGTCATTTATTTAGTGTGGCATCAGCCTCCAATTAATAGCATCCAAAATTGATTCTCTATGCTTTGTTTCTTATCAACACCCCTCCTCAGAACATGAGTTCTCTAAGGCAATTAGAAATAATCACAGGCTTGCCAAAATGTTCTTTTCAATTTTCTAAACAGTAAAATCAAAATGTGGTTCAGATTCTGCTCTTAAGAGGCTCAGTTATTTTTTTTAATAAGATGAACAACTGAGCATTTGTCTGCAGCATCGGGACACTATCTCTGGATCCAGAATGACATGCACAGTATGCTTTTGTAAAGCATTTCTGAATTTTGCTTTTGCTTTTTTCTGCAGCATGGCAAAGAGTTTGAAATTAAAAATCATTGAGTCACATTATCACCATTGATCTTGTACCTTTGTGGTGTGCTAAATTCTACACCAAGGCATGGAGGTGGAAGAAGTAGAAGAAATCTGAGAAGTGAAGGAAAACTGCAAAAGAAATATCCCAAGAACAGAATCACATTCACCATAATTACTTGCATTTACTTGCTGCTAAAATTCTGCACCATTTTTAATGATAAGATGTGTAAGACTGAGTAAACGAACAACAGAAAGCTAACTCTCCAAGCTGCCACCCATTACAATCAACACACGTGATTATTGACTACAGCTGCTGGATGGAAACTTTGGCAGTACTGTCTGATGACTGTCAGAAAAACCACCACATCCAGCTTACTGTCAATATGTTCTTTATCATCAATAAGTTACAGAAGCAAAATTTATCCCCATACACTTCTGCAAATAAATTCTAATATGAGCTTGATTTTATCTCTTTCTCTCTAGATGATGGTCCCAAGAAAGCAAAGGCATTTTTTCTCACACATTGATGGGATAGTAACTCCTAGGGTGCTGTGCTGAAGTCACTTCCAGCTGCACTGATCTAGTCAGTTAACCAAGTCTAACATTCACTAGGAAGGGAAAAGAACATTGTGGTACATTCTCTGGGCCTTTGCCAAACTGTTTTAAACTCTTTACTTTCCAGTGAATCTAGAGTCAATACCTGGATATCTGCTCCCCAAGATTCTCTCCAGCAAGCAATAGCTCTCTGTAAACAACACTTTCTCATCTAAGTAAGAGGCACCTTATAATCTTACCTGAAGACCAAGTCTCTGAGGTCAAGCACTCAAAATTCCTAGATAAATTACACTGCCTTATTTAAACTGCAAAAATAAATTTCTATGGTAATAGGAAATGTGGTAATATATCTTTTAAATGAATGAATATATATATATATCTAAAAAAATGAATGAATAAAATAGTCTAAGAGTCTGGAAAATAATTTTAACTCTAGTGTTTAGGCTAGAGCTGAAGAAGAGAAGTGGAAAAGCAAGAAAGTAAGAGAGGAGTTGGCTGAACTATACTTGTTAAGTGAAAGAAGCCAGTAAGGAATTTTTACTATAAGAATGAAGAGAAATTTTTCAATCTGAGAGACATACTGTGTTAGTGAGCGTTCTCCAGAGAAACAAACCAATAGGATAGAGAGACAGAGATATAGGATACATATGTAAATATATACATGCATACATATATATATATATACATATATATGTATATATATATATATAAAACTGAAGAGTCCAACTCTTAATCAGGATGTAAGTGGGACATCTCTAAAATTTTTATCATTCTAAAGCATAGTAGAGAATGTACGTGGGAGTCCAAGCGAACTAGTTGGCTAATATAGAGAACTTTGGGGCTTAATGCCATAGTGTGTCTCTTCCCCTTCCTCTCCTTCAAAATACAGATTTCTCTGTCCAGCACTACCTCTGGGGAGGAACACTGACTGACTGATGTATTGACTCAGTTTCCCAAATGAGCATTTAGAAAATTGAATTTATTTTTGTAGAGATGGATAAAAGAAAGTAGATTAACACACAGCAAGAGGCAGAGTAGCTTGAAAAAATTGTAGAATCAGGGAAAGGCAAAGCTTCCTGACACTCAACTAGAGATTCCTTTGGAATGAGGAAGGCATGGAAAGGAATGAGAAGGACTGATGCCTGCACACTGAGGAAAAGGGGGTTGCATGCATCACAGCCTCTGAGGAACCACCCTCAGGCAGCAATCTGAGGAACTTCCAAGTTGCCAGAAAAGGACATGTCTGGATAGAGGAACTCTGGGAGGCCTTGAGGTAGAATTCCATGTCCCAAACGTTGTCAAGTCCCAGAGAATCATCAAGCAAAAAGGACCCGAATGCCAAAAAAAAGTTGATTTATGAAAAATGAAGACCGATACTATTTCTTGTCTTCCTGGGCTTACGAAGGACAATTCACACTGCACACATTGAGATTTGAAGCAATAAAAGGTATCTCAACTAATGAGTTGAGCTTCCAAAATTCAAGTAAGTTTCTGTTTGCTTGGTTTGGGAGAGGATTTTTGCTCGAAAGAGAGGATAACAGAGAAAGTTCATGGGGAGTGAAATAGAACTAAGAGTGTCTTTGAAGATGGTCTCCTTTCAAAATTAAGTGAATTAATGTAATAAAGAATGTGTGGGCCTTCATTGGGAGATGTGAGAGCTCAAGTCATACCAGTGACTGTTTAAGAGAGTCACACAATGTAGGGGACTCAGACTTCATCTTTATATGAGTAAAACCAGTTTGCTGCAGAGAAACTGCAGTAAACAGCATCACTGAGCATCAAAGAGGCACTAGTAGCAGAGACAAGGTGAGACTCTACAGTCATAACTGTGAAACACAGTTTAGAACCCCAAAATAATGTGCAAGTGTTCATGTGAAATTACCCAAGGTCTCCAGAGGCAGTTGGGTGAGACTGATCAGTTTTTAAGGTCTGCACTTAAGACAAAATACCAGGGAAAGAGGAAATGTCATTTGCAGCAACATGGATGAAGATACATGAAATAAGTTAGGAGAAAAACATATACTGGATGAGCTCACTCATTTGAATATAAAGAAACAGTGCAAAGGAACCGAGAAAACCAACCAAAATAAACCCTAGACATCTGACTGCAGAATTGAAGTTAGCAGAAGGGGAAGGTAGGTGGTGGAGAGCAAAGAAGGGTGGCAATCCAATGAACCATGGTGGAGAATAATGGTTCCCTTGGGACTGGGCTTGGTGTAATAGTTTACATCTGAAGAAGTGTGAATCTGTGCCCTAAAATCACACATAATGTTGTCAATTGATGTTCCCCTATGACAATATGATAGAAATGTTTGAAGTTAATAAATAAAATAATAATCTATGCTGGCTCTGCTTAAATAAAAACATCAGGAACTTCCTGCTTTTCACATGAAAGTCACACAATATTACCCTGAAAGTCATAAAGTCTTGGAAAATTCAAATTTCACATCAATTTTTTGGAATCTGGAATAAACATTCTAAGATGATTCTATGATCTAATTGGCAATAAGACTCTGATAGACCACTGTGCAAATCTAATTCTATGATTCTTGGTAATTGTGAAATTAAGTTTAGTCAGAAAGCTTCATTTCCTTCTATTTCTTAAACCATGATCTAAATAAACACTGCCTTTTAGAATTAATGTCTCTTTCCCACACGCACTTATAGAAGTGTGATTGTTTCCTCATAGTAGCAATTATCACAATCCGATTTGGAATAGTCTATTGTGTTATTGGCTGACTCCCCAGGAGACTGGATCTCCCGAAGGGTGGTGACCTTGCCATTTTCATTAAGTACCTCCCACAAGTCCTCCTACAATGGTTTTTGTGTGTAATGTTCATGCATTCACTGAGAAGATGGTTCTAGATTATCTATTTTGTGCTCAGCACTGTGCACAATAAATAGTTCAGAAAATTGACAATGAAAGTCTCTCATTTGTAGTAATGATGCTATTAGGAAAGGTAATATGTTTCTCCAAAAATATTTTTAAAGAAACAGTAGTTATAAAAGGAATCTGATCACTTGTAAATATTTAGGACATTTGCCACTATATTCTTGAGATGAATCTACAATTTTCATTTTTGTGCTCACACTATCAGATTCTTTATAAGGATTATAATATGTTATGTTATGTTGAAATGACTGCAACTTCTATAATCCATTGGAATTACCATTGGAATATTACCATTGGAATCTGTTTTTACATCTCTGCATCGCACATGTAAAGAGCCTGGAGTCATTACCTCTCTTAAAAACACACAGAATAAATTCTTTTCTGAGAATCAACAACTCTTCTAGGTCAACAAAGAACTGAACTCTCAGGAAAATCACTGCCCAAAAACTATAAAAATAGATAAAAGGATACAGAGAATTGTAACTTATTTGGAACAGACATTGTTGAAGTGAGCAACTGGTAGAAACATGTAAGTGGCAATCGATCAGTTGCTGAACAGTGAGTTTAGCCTAATTTAAGAGAGTAAAAACCACTGGATGTCCAACATTTGGGATGTCTCCACATTTTTGAGTTTCATATTCAGAAACCTTGTTAGTTTTTACAGTGAAGATCAGAGGAAATATTTCTTGTGCTTTAGACAGGTGGAGAGAAAAAGCAACAATTCTGAAATGTGTTCAGGTTTTCAATTTCCCCTCACAAAACCTTCCCTCGGGAGAAACTATTTTGCCAGACTCTAAATAGGATGGAGCAAGGGAAATGCCAATATCAGTTTCTTCTAAGTTTTCAGATGGGAGACGGGAAATGCACTACTCCAGTGCCGTTGGACTTGCAATCTCACCTAGTGAAGAGAAAAAACTGACAAGAACTTGGAAGATTTTATATCAGGGGAAAAAAACACTGAAACACAGAGAACTAATGATAGATCATGAAATACTTTCCCTTCACACTTCACTGAACTTCTTTACAGTAAGGGATTATAGCTAAAGAACTACAATGCTCAGATACTATTCAAATAGGAGTCTCTAGAAGGCAAAAACCAGGACTTTAAGGGAAATTTCAGCCTCTGACATCTACTGACATAGCGTTAGTAAAGATGACCTAACTCCTAGTACATAAATATAAACCCTAATACTAATAGTTTACTTACCCCTGCTTCTTTAACCCAAACCATTCTGTCCAAATTTCAATTTTAAAAAATCACAAAATATGATGAAAGGCAAAAAAGTGTCAAGAGCTAGAACAAATATCAGAAGCAAGCTAAGAAATGACAGAGATTTTGAAATTATCAGACTAAGAATTTAAACTATGAATTTATCTATGATCAATACACTATATTGATAATGATGATTGCTACACAAAAGGCTCACTCAGACAAGTCAGCAATATTTCAGAACACTAAATAATGTAAGTAGAGAGATGGAACTTCTCAGAGAAGTTCAAAACTAAAGCACTACTTAAAAAAGGTAATAGAAATATAATGCCTTTGACTGACTTATCACTAGATTGCAAAGAGCTGTGGAAAGAATCATGAATTTGAAGATAAATCAACTGACTTCCCAAACTGAAAAGAAAAAAGGAAACACACACATACTATAGGTATGCCTATTATTTTTAAGCTGAAAAAAATAGTTTTTTAAGGAAGGGGGGATTTTTTACTTATAGAAGAATTATATGAGACTTTTTTTTAGAAACCACTCAAGCAAGAAGAGAGTAAATGAAATATTTAAAACATGGGGGGGGGGGCATATAGAACTTTATAACCAAAGAAATTACTCTTCAAACGTGAAGGATAAATGAAACTTTCTTAACGAAATAAAAAATGAGGGAACTCTTGCCAGTAGACTTGCCTTGCAGAAAATGTTCAAGAAAGTTCTTCAAAGAGACAGAAGATAATATCAGCTGAAAACTACAACATATGTGAGGAATGGAAGAGCATCGGAGTTAGAATAAATGAAGGTAAGGAAAATATTTGACTTTACTTATTCTAAATTTATCTTAAGGTAATAGTTTCCAATAATAACTGCACAATGGACTGGATCACTGAGGCAAGTGAAGTGAATGGCAGCAATGTTATAAGGTATGGTTAGGATGCTGGTCTACAAGTAATCCCTACTTTCTTCAGACTCTAAAAATGCCTGATCTTACCAAAAAAGTTGAGTCACACAAGTAATTTACCCATCCCATTTTACAGAATAAAAAACTGAGGCCCAAAAAAGAGGCATGACTATGCTATTGAGCCATGAATGGTGCCTGCCTGAGAACTCACTGGTTCTCTTTGGCCACTGTTCTGCCTCTAAGTAGCCCCCATGTCTTCTGTTTCCTAAATACATGGTGTCTACTTTCCTCAATCTTTGTTTTTACTTATCTTGGTATCATGAATTAGATTGAATGACTTGGAGTTCAGTAAAACCTCTCAAATCTCTCAAACCTCTCAAATTATATATATATATATATGTATATATAGTCTCAAATATATATATAATCATGAACCAAGAACCTATAAGTCTGTAAAAATCAACCTAGGACAGAACTAGGTCAGTTCCCAAAGATCTTGTTGACATCAAGATGGTTTCATTACTATACGGGACATGGGAAAGATAAACAAAAATCCATGAAGAAAAGTCAAAACAAGCCAACAACCAAATTGAAGTATATCACCCGGGGGTGAGGAGGAATAGGACAGGGAGGGAATAGGCAGGAAGGGGGAGTGAAGCCCAGAGATCACAGAGATGTGAAATTTATATATAAATAAATTATTTTAAAAAAAAGATCATATGCCTTATGTTCTACCTTTAACTCATTATTTGACTCTTAAGATTTTCTTTTCAGATACATATATTTGTGTAAACGATACTATTTTACCCATCTTTCAGTTGAATATTTCATATTCAAACTTTAGATTTAAGAAGAAAAAAAACCCTAGAACTAGAGAGAAAATCATTTCTGCAGTAGTACTGTTTTGGTCTATTTTACCTTCAAGCTTTTCATATCAGCATTACTTTTATAATATTTCTAATGCTTAAAAAAAATGCTCTGGAAAAGTGCACCATCTGTGCTTTGTCTGATTAGCTGGTCCAAATGGAATGGATGTCAAATTGTGAGTCCCTTTTATTTTTATGAAAATAAAAAGAAGCTTCACTTCTAACTCAGCTTTATGAGTGAATCAATGAGAAGTCATCTACTGCATAATCTTACCCTAGAAAGTAATAAATATTTACAGTATATAATGAGATTTCATGTCAAAAATTGATGGTATTTATTGTGTTTTAATAAAAGCAGATTTGAAAACATTAGTTTTATTAAACAAAAAACCAGAATATTGGTTTAAAAAATTGCCATTTTCATATTTGCTTTTTCTGTGGAGACCTTATATACAAAGGCAGATTTTTAGCTAACTATATTACTATGGAAATAAGCTCCAACTGAATAGAAATAGTACAAAATAATGAAAACACTAATACATCTTTACACATTGTATTATTCATCTATCAATTACTTTCCCTTTTGTGGGGCACACTCATCCAGGTTTAGCTATTTAACAGTCATATTTTTTCCAATATTTATCCTCAACTTCTTTTCTCAATCTTGAGCCTAAGAATTAACTAAAAAAGAATATTTAAAAGGTCATGTTGTCCTTTCCTGTGCAAATCTGGGAGATAAGGCTGTTACTAACGCATTTTCTAATTTTTTAAGTAAATGTTAAGGGGAACATTTGGTCTATTATGAAAAGCTTTTCACAAACAGGTCAAATATGTTACAGGTGGTGGAAACAGATTTTCCTTCACAGTCCAGCTAGGTCCTCTAACTCCTGAAGAAGAGGGTGCAAAGGATTATCTTCTGCCTTGGATAGATTATCTAGAACTATGAGTTTTAGAAGCTAATATCTCTCCTACTCTGAAGAGTGAAAAGACTTGGAGAGATTGGCGTGGAAAGGTAATGGTTCATATAGGCAAGGAAGAAAAGATCTTGTCGCAAAGGACTCTACATCAGAAATTATAAATCAAATACTTCTAAGCATCTTAGTAACAAATAGCAGATGGTTGGTGACCATATCGGCCTCGAAAGTACAGACTCACATAGACACTAAAAGTTAAAACAAGAGTGTACAAGCTGCATAATCGCCTCCTTGTGTTAAGTACACCCAGCCAGGCCCCAGGTTTTGATCCCCAAACTACACACTAAGTCAAATCTTATGGGGCTGATTGTATCCTTTCCTCTTTTATACTCAGCTGTTATTCTCCTACTTGAAGGTTGGATGCTTTCTTCCCCTCCCCATCAGTGTTTTTCTGGTTGTTTTGCTTATTCTTTCATTATTTTTTAAAATGTAGTACATTCATGTTCAAAAAAGAAGAGACAATATAAAGCAAATATACATTAAAAATCCTTATTCCTACTCCTAAATTTATCTGTCCCATTCCATAACAGATCATGGCTACTACTGTGTTTCCATCAATGTTATTATATTTGTATGCAAACAGAATGTACACAGATAAATTGTTATGCTCCCCACTAGAAACAAAATGCTGCATGAAATACGTACATTGTTTCTTTTTCCAGACAATCACTTGAAATGGTTCTACTTAAAAATAAATAAATATATATATAAATACATAAAAGACAAGTACATACACATACCCCATGATAATATATTTACACTAGCTATTTTTATATATAGTATAGTGTTTCCTCAATTATTTTTACAGTGCCATATATTTCTTTGTAAGGATATATGTTATCATTTATTAAACCAGTCCAATCTAGATAGATATTCAAGTGATTTCCAAACATTTTATATTATAAAATCTGCTACATCAGTTATTTTGCATGACTAAAAATCTGCATGCATTATTTTGCACATGTACTAGTATATCTAAGAAATAAATAGCAGAAATGGAATGGCTGGGTCAAAGACAAATGTATTTATAATTTTGTCAAATGTTGCCAAATTACTCTTAGAAATCCTTTTGGTTTGAATTAACATGCATTCTCACTATATCCAGTCCCAAATTAAAGGTGCTATCAGGTGCTTTTTTTTTTTTTTTGACAATTTAATGGTTAAGAAGTGATTCTAGTGGAGTTTTAATGTACATTTTTCATATTATAAGTGAGATTTGACATCTTATGTGTTTTAAAGTCATTATTTTTCTTCCCCATATCTACAAATAATTTGCTCATTTTTCTATAAATTACTGATGTTTTTCTCAATTTCTAAAGCATTATAAATTAGGGATACTAATCTTTTGTCTGTAAGATCAGATACATAAATTCACAAGCCCACTTTGTTTCTTATTGTTGCTAGTAGTGATTTCATTTTTCATTCATAGTTTTTTTTAATGCAACTGAAATGTATTAAGTTTTTAATTTAGGCTCCTAGAATTTGAATTAGACAGTCTTCCTCATAACAAGCTTATAATAGAATAAGTCTATGTTTTCTTCTAGTGTTTTTATTATTTCATATTTTTAAATCTTTAATTATTTTTTATATTTTCTGTGGTATATGACATTACATATGGATACAACATTAAGGAAACTTTCCCCTGTTTTTCCAAGATTTACGATACCATCTTTATTATATAATATGCTCACTTGCTCTTTATTATATAATATGAGTACTTGGAACTATTTCTACAAGTCTATCCAGAATACCATATTTTTAAAATTTATTCACAAGCATAACTGTGTTTTCATGATATTTTCATACATGGAAGGTCTTAGTCCACCACCAATGTTCTATCTTATTAAAAAATTTTTTATCTTTGTTTATTCTTTCCTTTATATGAACTTTGTCACCTTTTCTAGCATTATTTTTTAGAATATTTTTATTGCAATCATACAAAATTAACTTTGAAAAACTGGTTATACTTCTGATTAATTTATGATATATAATATCCTTAATATTGTTCTTCATGTATACATTGAACATTTTCTTTGAGTTTTTTTTCAATATTTTCATTTTTTATTAATATTTTTGATACTCTTTTCTTCTTTTCAATGTTCTATTTAGTGGCGTATTGGTTTTCAACAGGAGAATGAACATTAAACTTTGTCAAATACCTTTTTGGAGACTTAGCTGTGATCATAATATATTTCTCTTTAAATATATCAGTATGATGAATAATTACAATGGATATTATCATATGGAACCATTCTTATATTTTCTGGAGTTGAACCCAGTTGGTCTTTGATGCAATTTAATCATTCCTGGATTCCATTAGCTAATGTTTTACTTATAATTATTGCATTCATGTTCATAACATGATTGTTCTTCAGTGTTCTCTTTTATGCAGGTGTTAGATTTTAGTAATTTACTTTTATTTATTTAGTACTAATTTTATTCATTCCAAAAATAACCTTAATTTTTCTTTATTTCTTAAAGCTATGGAAAAGTTTAGCTTACCTCCTCAATAAAATTTAGTAGATGTATTTAATTAGTGAACATATCTGAGCTTTTATTATTTTTATTTTTTTCTGAAAAGGGCTAGCTTACTTCTTTTTATGCAACCACTCTAAGTTTTTATTTCATCTGAGATAAGTTTCAAAATATTTTCCACTTTTAGAAAATAAAATATTTCAGGTAGGTTTTCAAGTAAATTCAGATATTATAGCAAACTTGTTTTACTGAGTTTCTGTTTCTGAGGATATCATTCTCCCTCTTTATTACTTCTTTTTCAAATAAGTCTATACATAAAAACGAAATAAATTTAAAAGTATATGCTTTTACATCAAAATTGCCACTCTTTGTTTTCCTAGTTTATGAATTCATTCAGATTTTCATGGTAATACCACAAGGTAAACTACCACAAATCTTTGTGGTACTCTCTCAGCTCTTGAACTTCAATTTCATCTGGAGCAGTTCCTTTTCAGACATGGTTGACTGTAGCTGCTTGTTCCCTGTGATGGTTCAGCTTGTGGAACTTCCTCCAAGAGTCCCTCACCCTATCCTCATCTAATACCCTCAGGTTAGCTGAGGCAGTTATTCTCATGAAAATGACAGAAAAGAAAAAAGAGGATACAAACACCTTGCAAGCATCTGCTTGCATCAGATCTGGGTATTCCATTTGCCAGAGAAATTCACATAACTGAGCACAAAGTCAAGAGGACAGATTTTTTTTTCTTTTTCTAATTTTTTGAGTTGATGTCTACCCCAGTTTAATTTTTTGCTGGTATATTTTAAGATTATGAATTTTCCCCTAAACCCTCTTTTAACTCATTCCATAATATCTATAGCATTTTAGTACATTTTCCAATATATGATATGATTTCATTTTTTATTTCTTCTAAAGCCTAGACTTCATGTGGATATTTTTATAAATCCCAGGTAAACTGCTCTTTTGTTTTCTAGCTTTATTTCATGATGATTAGAGAAAATTCCTATTTATTTTTAATTCAGAATAGATTAAGGAATTCCTGGTGGTCTGACATATGGTCAATTTTCCTAAACATTCCAAGGTTTATTCAAAATATTAGATAGAGAATTATCCTACAAATTAACCCTATCTTATTATTGGTGTTATTTCCACATTCTATAAATTTAATTATTTTCATCTACCTAATCTAATATGGATCAAGAGAGGTGAATTAATGTCTCCCACTAGTGTGTTTATGTCTTTTTCTACATCTATCACCTGCAATTTATGTTTTATGAACATTTGGATCATATTCATGACTATGTTTTATACTTTGTGAGTGACATACTTCTGCATATTAGTTTTTCATTTATAATACTGTTTTGCTAGTCTTTTTTTTTTTTGGATGTTCTGATCTACCTTTTTAAAATTATTTTATTTACTGTCTTAGTAAAATACATTGTTTGAGATGAGTCTGCGCCATGAAGCATGGGATTGGATTGTATAATCCATTCTGGAAATTCTTTTCTTTTAAAAAAGCAAAGTTAAGCCTTTTAATGGGTGAGTTATTGACAGAAAAAATATGTTTTGTTTTTGTTCCATCATATTATTTATATTGCATTTTCTTTGTGGCTTTAAAAGTAATTTTTTACTATAAATTCTATTTATTTTTTGTTAGATGTGTATTATTCTGCTGTTCAAGTTATGTGATTTTTCCTTGTTACTTACAATTTTACATTAAATCCTGAGTCCTATACCCTTTTAATTACATCTCTAAACTCTCTACTATGAATAACAATTAAAGATTAGTTTACTTCCTCTTCCTTTCCCCTTCTCTCTTCTCTCTTACCTAACTTTAGTTGCTGTTAATATTTACTTTAATAAACTAAATGAGACCGGGAGATTATTTAATTTCTGAAGCCCTTTCTCCCATGCTTATCCAGTTTTTTCATTATTTGGATTATTTCTACATAGTTAAATCATGATATTTATATTTTATTATGACATCTCAATTCCCTTATCTGTTTACAACTTAGTTCCTATAGGTAAATACATTTAATATTTATTTCAAGCTCCTTTGTGAATGTTTGCCTAATTACTTTTTAGTTGGCCAAAATTTCTTCTTCAGTAATTCCCTGAAGAAAAATTTTAATAGCACAATATTCTCTGAACTTTTGCATGGGCAAAACTGTTAGAGTCTTCATATATTAAATGAAATGTACATAGTATGGATGATATACTTTACTTGGGTATCTTCTTACTCTGTAGCCTTTCTGCATTTTAAATGTTGATAGGAGAAAATAAGAAGCAAATATTATTGCTGTTCTGGAAATTTTTGGTTATTTCCTGGATTCTGACAGCTCCTCTTTCTCCTTTATTTTTAAAGTTTAATTATCTTCAAAGTTCTAGAGTTGACTGCATCATGTCTATTTCCTGGTTTACTGAATACTAATTAAAAAAAGTGTTAAACTTGAGTTCTATAAAAATTTCTGAAAATAATTTCTTATATTTCAATCTAGAATTCCATAGTTCTCTTAAACTTATAATGCAAAATGTTTTCACCCCCCCAAATTTCTGTTTCCTCATCTATAAACTGACTATTGGTTTCCATATAGGTGTAATACCTAAGATCTCTTCATGAAAATATGCTGAGATCAAATAGACCCCACTAATAGATTGGTTGCATTAATATCAGTGATAGCTGAATGTTAATATTTAATGTTAAATTGATTTATAAATTTAATAAATCCATATATTAATTTAAATTTTAAAATAAAAATTAATTTATCAATTTAATAAATAAGTTTATTTGTTAATTTTAAAATAAATGTTTCCAATATACAGTTTTCCCATGATTATAGACATATTAGCAAACGGGTCTGATGAAACCTCTGGGAAAAAAAAACTGGGAATGATGGATTTCCCAAACTCCTTCAGATGTTGCCCTTCTTTCTCTTGGTTGTACCTTTAGGAATGACATTCCAGGGGTTTTGTCTTAGACAGGTGCTGATTCTAGCCTCCATTTGCAACTCAGTTGTCATGACAAAAATATGATCACACTCAAGTGAGTGAAGTATTTTGGGCTGAAAAATCTGTCTCCAGCAAATCATAACAATCAATGACCTGTATTTCCCAAATCAGTAGAGAAGTTAGTCCCTTTGATATGCTTTTTCAGCTATCTTAACTAGCCTGCTCCTTAGATTTTAATCCACTTTGGGGAATTCCTGCCCTTCCCAGAGGGATTCTATTTTCTCCTGATATGACTTTTAATTTTGGATGTAATCTTCAGAAAGAAAGTTTCTTGGTGGAGATTGTTCTATGCGAAATTTATAAGTTATTTAACAGAACCCGGAGAGAATACCTGGGATCTAGCAAGAGGTTCCTTTCTGATTCTGAGCCAACCGCATCCTGTGACTATTTGATGCCATCACCTTTGAGGAACACAGTGAATCATTTGGCCCAACAAAACCATCTGTTGTCAGGGAACTCAATTTAGAACTGTCCAGTCATGAAGTAAAACAAAACATCTCTGAGTCACAACACAGAAAGAGCTGCAATCATCTGCTGATATTTTTCCCCCTTTAAATAAAATTTTCCCTGCAAGCAGGTGGAAAGATATACCTTACAGGACCTTTGTGATTGGCTTCCGGCCAGTCTTACGCATTTTTCACAGCTGGCACCAAGATAAACTAATTTTTTTACTAAGTTGACCCCTATTACTTTCATTTTCATAGCGCACAACCAATTGATGGAATGCAATTTAATACAATGCAATTAATGTTATAGCATCCTTCACAACAAAGCATCAAAATAAAAAGCAAATTAAAATCAAGTGCCCACCCTGGTGGAGGGGCACATGGAGATGGGAAATAATAGAAGATAACACAACTGAAGCCCTTGATTATGAGAGACCACTGAAGAATTTGGCATTCATTTAATACAGATATTACGCCATAATCTAATGCATAAGTTTATTTTGAAATCTATTGTATGATAACTCATGGTATTCTAGACATTTACCATGAGTAATATCCCCTCTCTTAGAATCTTTCTCTTCAGTGGATTAAATGGAAGCACGCCTACCTATGTACAGTGCCCCAGAAATTGATTGCACCTCATAAGCACTTGTCACATCCTACCATGTAGGTAACTTTTATTTCTTTGCTAGTATACTGTAGGTTAAGGGCAAGTCAGCATTTACCATGTATTTTATACTTTCTTTTTTTCATGCCAACCCAATGTCCTATGGATGATGTCTGCTGGGTATTACACAATACATATTTGTTAAGCAAATAACAATGAAAAACACACATTCATTAAACCTGAGGTTTCTAACGCTTCATTTTTATTCTGTCACTAATTAACCATGTGACCTTAGACCATTTACTTAACTTTCCAGCTGAGACCTAAAATAACTTAATAGATGAGATAATGGGTATGTGAATACACTGTATAAATTATAAACTCTAAGATCAGGTCGAGGTATTAGCACTATTTTCTCTTCTGAAAAATGAAACAGTTAAAACTGAACTATTTCAAAAACTAACAACTTACCAAAAAAGAAGCAGAAGAAAAATAGGCAAGAGAACTAAAAGACACTTCTCCAAAGAATAAATGTAAATGGGCAACAGGCATATGAAAAAATGTTCAACATCATTGTTATCAGAGCAATGCAAATCCAAGCCACAGTGAGATACCACTTCATTCTAGTAAGAATGGCCCACACTAAAAATAACAGCAACAGCAAAAACAAATAACAAATGCTGGAGAGGAGGTGGAGATAAAAGAATCCTATTACACTGTTGGTGGAAATATAAACTGGTCCAGTCACTATGGAAATCTGTGTGGCATTTCCTCAGAACATTAAAAGTGGATCTAAAATATGACCCAGTGATTCTACTCCTTCCACTCTACTAATCTACCCACAGGCCACAAAATACTAATTAGAAAGAAAACCTGCACTCTTATGTGTATTTCTGCACTATTTACAATAGCCAAGATATGAAAACAACCCAAGTTCCTCAAAAGAGATGAATGAATCAAAAAGTTTTGGAATATTTATGCGATGGAATATTACTCAGCAATCAAAAAAGACAAACGCATACCATTTGCAGCAACACAGATAGAGCTAGAATGGATTATGCTAGCTGACATTAGTAGGAAAAAGAAAAATACCAGGTGTTCTCATTCATGTGTAGAATATAGAGAAACTAAACAAAAGGTCAAGAAGAAGTCAAAACTAGCAAGCAAGCTAACCATAGAACTAAGGCATATCTCAAAGGAGGGATGAACACAAGAGGATATGGTAACAGTATATGGTTGATATGGTAGTGGGACAAATATGGGACTACAACAATATAAAAAATAATTAATAAAATAATTTTTCTTAACTTACTTTTTTAAAAAGTATGTAAGTAGCATTCTAAGAGACTATGATTGCCTGTTGTTGCTTATTCCTTATATGCTGGTTCAAATTGTGAAATGACTTTAAAACTAATTATTAGACCCAACTCTTCAAAAACTGCTCTTGGTAGCTACAGCACTAGATAAGTACCTCTAAATGAGCATCATTTCAGACATCTTATCCGGTCAAGTGTGATCAGAAGTATTAGGAGCCAATGCTAATCAGGCCTTTCTTCTCTCTGCTACAAAAGGAGCCATTTTCACAAAGAACAAGATAGGTGTTTTTATAACAATTGGAAGCACCCAAGAGTTTGGCTCAAAACTTTTTTATTAGCTAAAACTTTTATTAATAAAAGTAGATTTAAAGCATATTAAGAGTTCAATATTTTAAAGAACCACCCTCAGGAAATAGGCATATGGAAATTGGTGTTGGCTGTAATGATATACCATAATTAAGAAGAGCGCTATAGAGGCTTGAAGTCCACATCTCTACACTATGATGGGATTTCCAGTTCAATATAGTTCAATTCCATTCACTTATACTCAATTAATGTTTGTTACAATTCAAAGTAACATTGTAATATAGAAAGAAGTCAGACTTTATCTCAGATTTTAGAGGTGATGAACTTTGCAAAATCAACTACTATTTATATGACATATGGCATACTAAATCTCTCTGATTTTAAATTTGTCATGTACAAAAAAAGGGGACAATATTAGCTGCCTCCTAGTAGATACAAAGTCACCATGACCAGATCATCTTCAATGACCAGTTCAATCCTCCTTCTACTCATATCAAGTCATTTTAACTGAATTCAATGAACATCATCTGTTTATCAACTATAATGTTGGGATTTAATGAATGATGGTAGCCAAGCTACACCACTGCTGAGAAAAACTGGCAATTCAAAAATTGTTTGCTGGTAAAGATATGAATAAATTGTTTGCTGGGAAAATTATACATAATTTGCTTAAGTAAGGAATGAAGCTGTAATGGGCAATGACACAGATATATTTAGGATGGAACACAGTGTGATGGGATATTTGGGGATTCCAGGTCTATGTGCACATTGAGGGCTTTGGAAACTCACTGAGGCATCACACAGCTTGGGCAAGTGTTGGAATTTCAACTAAAACTTTCCCAGTTTCAGTGATGAATTCTGACTTGATAAGAGATGTTAAAAAGATTTCTATCAACTTTGAATATTAGTACATTCTCTCATTTAGGAATCTATCTGCTCCTAAGCACTGATTAAACTTATAGTATATTATAAATGATTTACAGCATCAAAGTAGAACCCATTCCCTGACTTTTGATTATAATGACACAATGAATATGTGAGGGTGTAAGGAAATTTCAGAAAGAATATGTTATGATATTATAATACACAGTTCTCAAATCTCAGCAACCAAATCCATAAAGTTTATTACTTGCTCTTACAAGGTCTATTATAGGTTTGGTAGAGGTTCAGGCCAGCTGTCCGCCATATGATGATGCAGTGACCAATGTTGTTGCTATACTGTCATCTCAACAAACAAATTCCATGTTTCCACTCAAGGAGAGATAAGAGATTGAAAATTACTTGTGGGTTTTCATCTGTCTCCACCTGCTTGCTATAGTAAGCTATAGTTATAACTTACTATAAGTTATAATTTTCCTTACTGTAAGAGGACTGGAGACATTGAAAATCAGATAATGAGACAGAAAACAATACCATATATTGGTGCTTTACTAAGGTCTAACCCAGTGGGACGACCACAAAGGAAAGCCTGATACTTTCTCTCTGAAAATTTGGCATCTTGGTGTACCTTCTTACAACCAGGTCAGTGGACAAGACCTGAGTGATGGTAGGGGCGAACCTAAGAATTGCAAGGGTAGACTACACTGGACCCCTCTTTTGTCCCACTCAATTCTGTTTAGCTGTGCTTCTTTCTTAGCCCCTGTTGGAATGACCAGTCCCATATGGGTTTTGGTTGGCATCACTCAGGTGTGTCATGGATTTTTCACATCATACCTGGGTTTCTCTGAAGCTGCAACAAGAGACAATTCCATAATTCAATCAGAACTCAGAAATGCAAATGAAAGAAAGGAAAATGGATCTTTTTTTGCCCCTTCCATTCCCAAGGAAGATGGATCTGAGATGCATTGCATAAGGCTTCTCAGAAAGTCCCGTGGAATGAACAACATACACATAGTCATAACCAACTTGATCATATTCCCTTGTCTTAATTTCCACGTCTCTTATTTCACTTTCCCTGTTCCACAGTCATGTTTCTTCATATCACAATAAAGGGAACTCAGACTAAAAGCCAGTATAACAGGGCAATTTTTAAAATTTTAAACTTCTCCACATTCCATAATTCTTAGTATAGTAGACTGGTAAAGAGGGGCCAAGTTTGTGTAAGGGACCAACAAGATACTAGAGGACAAAAGAGTGCCATATCCTTCTTCTTGGTGTCTAAGGATCTTAGAATGCTGCAGCATCAAGCTAATCCCAAGCGAGGTGGGTTAGAACACACAGAGAATCCCTTGAAGTCAAGTTTACTGCAAGGGTAGATGTAAATCTAAGCTGTTGACTTAAGCCAGAGTTGATCAGAGGGTGAAGATGAGCTTGGAAATGCGATCCAGCCTGGACACGGCAAATGTGTATGGAACAGACTGGGTATACGTGTGAGTGCAATTCAGTAAGCTATGAAAAGGGGCATCCCAATTCTAAAGCAGTGTGGACCATAAGAGATGAAGATAATGCTGATGAAAGGTGCCTCTGTTTTCTGTCAGCTCTGTAAGTCACTGTCCTGAGCCATAACATCAGAATAAGTGAACAACCAGTCAAGGGGCAGGATTTCATACATTCTGTGCTGTGTGCAACTTAAGATTCTGTATTTTTTTCTGCCAGAGATTTGAAACAGGAGCTGAGCCTAAGATCAGACTGAGCTTTTGCAGGGTTAGTAACATGGATGGAAATGGATATGTCCTTACCCCATAAGGTGAGCCCAGAATTCACAGAAGACATTACAATGTGGCAGAGCCCTGGAACTAGATTAAGCTGGAATTGATTGGAGCGGGAGACCTGTTTCTGATAGCCAAGACAGAAGCAGGAATCTCAAACTGAGTCTTTTTGGAAGAAAAGCAGAGAATAGGGAAGCATTATGGTGTGAATAGCTGCTGATGCAGGTACCATGGATTCTAACAAGTTTAGTCCTCCTCGTCACTTCAAGATGGGAAACTGAAGCTACTTAGGTGGGAACTTTGTGAGAATGTAGATTTCTTGACTTTGGGCTTTTGTAGTTTCGTGCTGTGTTTAAAAAAAAAAATCAACATCTAAACCTCCCCAATTCTGTCTTTAGGCCAGGTTTAGCCCAGGTTAAGAGTGAACCCCAAAGCCAGATGATCTGAGTTCAAATCCACACTCCAACATTTTTAGACAATAGCTAGATGTATGGTACAGAAGGTACTTCTATACCTCAATCCTTAATCTAGAAAATGAGACTAAAAGAATTTATCTCATAGAATGTCTATAAACATCAATGACCTTCTAGTACATTCCTAAATTCAGATAAGTCATTATTTTATTTGTCCTTAAGAAAGAAGAAACAGATGCTAATGAATGAACTATGACACAAAGCTTTCTTACTACTTAGAATTCTTGTTTTGTGATGAAAGTATCACTCTTGGGCAAATCTATAAAGGAAATATAGTTGAAATAATTTGATTTGGTATTCTTTAAACCTCAGCACTGTGAGTCTGACATTATGAATGAGATTTCAACCCTGTTTTTCTAGACACCATCATTCTTAGTGCTATAAATAGCACTGGTGGTGTGGCATTTCCTAAGAGTATCCTACCATCCTCTCCAAGTTGCTGACATCCAAGTAAGCCTCTTCAGTTGCTCCTTTCTTAATCTTTCCAGAAGATGTCAAATGAAGAATCTTCAGACAAGAGAAAGACTTGTGCTTTTTCTCAAATGGTCCTTAAGTTAAAGGATGTTGACTAAATAGTGAAAGGATTTCAGCTATTCAGTTATTCACCAAGCATAACAAAAAAGTTTGTGAATATGGAAACATTAACAGCTACGTAAAAATTGTTGCTTGACTCAAAATAACTGTCGAATGTTATCCATAACAAGATACTAACATATTCACAAAACAAGTTATTACAAATTAAAATGCAAAATAACAAGCGTGCATTCAATTTATTAACGTCTTTACCAAGCTCTTAAAAGATAAAGTAATATTGAAGTGTTAGATAAATGAAAATACATAAAAATACATTGAGGGAAAGAGATTTTTTACCAAGTCTTGGCACCATATGGAGATCCTCTATGTCCTGACTTAAAACGCTGCTTTTTTTGACCTGAAAAACAGGTATGATCTGAACTACACTGATTGTCTCTTATCACACATGGGTGAGCAATGATCAAGTGTAGTGTCGTATGTTGGTCAATTCAATCCATTGTGTCTGAGGATACAAGAGACAGATCCAGAGGAAAAAAAGAAGCACCAAAGGTTTCATGGAGTTGGTTTCTTTGGGAAAGGCTGATGAAATCAGTGAATTTCCTCTGAAAAATAAAAATGAAAGCCCCTTAGTATCAGCTCTGACCACAGATGGAATCAGTAGAAGGTAAGAAGACATGAAAAACTCAGTCTGGGAAGACAGAAAATAGAGTGGATGTCAGAGTCTTCCTTTCTGTCTGGGTCATGGAGTGTATAAATCAAAGTCAGTTCCTAGAGACCTAGGATGTCTGGTCACCATGATACTGAGGCCTCACAATCCTTTTGTTCATAGAATCTGGATCCCGAAGCTCTGCCTTTGAGGGACAAACAAGGTCGCCTGAGCTTTCTGATTTTAAGGGTATCAATTCAGCTCTTTCTCCATGCTCAGCCCCTGGACACTTCAGGACTTTAGAGAATGAGGCTAGGCACCAGAGAGAAGTCAGGCAGAGGGAAGGCCACCCTCCCTATCCCACCTTCCACAGGCACTAGCTGAGTGACCCTGCAAGCTGATTCTGCCTGTATATTTCATATGACTGTACAATAGCTGTATAATCGACATAGTTGAAGATGGGGTGCTGCTTGGGGTGCAGCAGAAATGTCCACAGTGAGCTGCAACTGTGAATGATAATGGTCCTGCAGACATAGTAATTGGTATTATTATTGGCCTGAGTAGGAAATCCACATATGGTTGGATGGGTGGAGCTGAGGAAGGGAGAGGCATGGAAGACCAAGGTACCTTTGATTTTCTCTTCTCGAAGCCATTGTCTCCAAGCACCAGCCAGAAGAGGTGGAGGCAAAGTAAGAAGTCGTGGGGAAAGGGTGAAGCTGCTTATTCACTCTTTCTTCTTCGTCAGGACCCAGTCTTATTAATTGCAATAAAATAGACCACGTATTTAGTCTTTGAAAAAAAAAATCTATTACAAAAGGGTAGAAGGATAAATTCAGGTGAAGGGGGTGGGGTGAAGGGGAGACATAGGGAAGAGAAACACTTCAGTTTAATTGGAGCTGAGAACATAAAATACTCGTCTTAAAGTGTGTGCTTCAGTTATGAGAAGGAAAGTGTCGAGATCATAATGTTTTCTGTGCAGGATTCAACACAGCATGGGTGTTTTAAAACAAGCGGTAATCATTTCTCATGGAGAAATTAGAAGCTGCAGCTCCCGGCTCAGGACAAGTGCATGGGAGACTTGTGTTTTTCATTTCTCCAGGGAAACACAATGCAACTCACAGGAGTAAGCACCTGAGTTCCTTGAACCAAATGGCGGAGTTAGTGACAGGGAGTATTCTGTCGTTTAATTTGCTTAATGCTTTATTCATTCAGAAAGACATGACACAGGATTCGTCTAGAATTTTGAAAAGTAAGAGGGAAGAAATTTTGATTTGGAAAATCTGACTCCTTAAAAAGAGATTGCAAAGCAGATTGGTCAACTTTGTAATCAGGAAATAACACAAAATTGCAACAATGTTTTTTTTTTGGGGGGGGCCACAAACCTGCTATTTCTTTTAAAGATGAGGCCTTTTGAGCCTGATACAAAAACAGCCTCTGCCCCCAGGCAGTGCTTTGATTTGCTAGGTCTGCTTTGGGGTGCATCCATGTGGCATCTGAATCGCTCTTAGGTCTCTGTTTAGCGATTCATTTTCATTAGAAATAATTCCTCTAAAGTAGTAAACAATGCACTGTATAACACCAAGTGAAAAACTCTTAGAAATAAATGCAGAAATATTAGTCACAATTATTCACACAGTTCTTCAAAATGGTAGCACATGAGAAGAAAGGGGGTCCTTCTCACCCTTTTTTGAAGACCATCTTTGTTTACTTCATTCCCAAGTATTAAGAGATTGCATGATCCATTTGCATAGGATAACTAACATATACCACATCATTTGCACGTCTGCAAGTACACGTGAGTAACCGTAATTACACGTGACACCAATTACTCTATTACTTTGTATTAAATTATAATGGAAAATTCCACTAGAGAATTGAAGCCTAATTGCATCTTAATTTGCATAATTTTGCATATTAATTACATCTCAGATGAATAATAAATTTCAGCAGATTTTTAATTTATGCATAGACACAAAAACAAGTGGAGAAATAATTTAGAAAAAAAATACCAGCAACTATTACTTAGGGCATTCAACTAATTTTGCTTAGTTTAGCAAAACAAAACTTGGTTTGTTTAATATAGCATCTTTAGACTGATTGCTGTTTATCACACAATATGTCAGTCTTGAAACATAGGTGCAGACATGGCTTTTCTTAATAAAAAAAATTTCAATTATAGCATTTTAAGTTTGGGGATTTTATATTTTTATAAAACTGTCTTGGGGATATAACATCATTTCGTTGGAAATATCTAATTGTGATACATTTTATTGAGGCTTAATTCCTGTGGCAATTATTTTAAATGCAAAGGATTACAAAAAAAATAGAACGTAATAAATGTCTTGGTGGAAGAGATCACTAATAAAATCCATCAAATGCTTTCTTCTTCTGAGTCTACTATGAAGTCACCCAAGATCGGTTTAGTGATCTGGCATGAATGATTCAGGGTGAGAAATTCCATACATTTTTGTTCTGCCCAATATAGCAATTTAGAGGAAGGGCTTTTAAAGACTCCTGTTATTTTTCTAATTGTGTTCTTTGTTTTTCATTGCCTGCATGGTAAACAGCCACACTTCTTGAACTGCCAGAGATCTCCGTTTTAAAATGTAATCACCCTTGCTGTGGATTTTTGAAATCAGCAAAAGGTATATTTTTTTGAGATAATGGGTGCATTTTAGTTACATAGCTGTAACTAGGTTGCCAATCATAAGGAGATAACGACTTAGTGCTCCTCAAACGACAGTATGTAACTGAAATTTTATTTCATCCGCTCACGCCAAGCCTCAATGCTTTCTACCTGCTACTACTGCAAGGCGGGAGAAACACCCTTAGCTCTGCCTCCACTAAGTCTAATACTGTGATCATTTGCCAAATTACACAAAAGAAGAGGTTGACAATGTCCTAATAAATCAGGAAACTGTCAAGATTAATAATCTCAGCCATCGTCTGTTTTCCTATGAAGCCTACTGGCGTTATATATATTTGAATTTGTTTGCCAGTTCTGTTGGTGCAGAAACTGGATGAATGCCAGCCAGTACCGTGCGACCTCCAGGAGGCCACTCTATGTGTCTTTTATCACATTAATCTGGATTTCACAACTGTGTTGGCTCAAAGGTCTGTAAGCAAGAATGCTTTCGCACCTATGTTCCCCTTCTCCACCGTAAGTGGAGATGCTGTTATCTGCTATTTGATAGATAACATTTTGAGCTAAGGGTTTGGAGTTGTTTACTTTTCCTTATATTTCAATATTCTCTACTTGCATCCAAAAGTTTGTCTTGTTCTCAGTCAAACTAATACCCATGGAAAAAAAAGAAAGGTCTGAGAGTGTTTTCCGTATTACATGGATGGCTATCAGGTGCTTCTGGTCCAAAGGGTCTCTGCTCTGCAGGTTACAGGAGCACCATCGATTATTTGAATGACTATTTGATATAATACAGGTATCAAAAACATATCTGCATCAATGATTGTATCTCTGCCTTGACTTTTTTGTTCGACCCTTTTGGCCAGGTTCTTATATTAAAGAGAGATTTTAGCTGGAAGATGTCCCTCAGTGCCTATTCTTCCAACATTTGAGCAATGCTTCCCTCTTGTGGTACTATATGAGTACTGCAATTTGAGAAGGTAGGGAGTATAAAATCTCTTACCATGTTCAAACGGATTACCGTAAAACATACAGTATTAATCTACTTGCAGATTGTACTTGGAGGCCTTCCCAGATCTCCTAGGATTTTCTTACCTATGTTCATCCAGGTACGAGCTTTGGAATTTATTGAGAAAGAACAGCCAAGCACCCTGATACTTAGTATTGGCAGTGCATACATACTAGAAAAATCCTTCTGGGTAGCGGTATGGTATCCACATTTTAGGATAATTTTAAAGCTATTCACATGTCTTAAGCAAAAGCAGTTTAGGCTTTCATGGAAGGCTTCAGAGATGGATTTTAAAGTTCACTACACATAACTTTTATTCTCGCCTAAAGGAACCAGTATAAAATTAAACCTAGATTTGGTTTGTTCGTTCATAGCCTCAAAGTTCATCTGAGAAGGGGAAAATCCTTCCACCTGAATAGTTGCTCAAAGATGGTTTTCTCAAACTCCTTTGATCTATGCGCTCAAAGATTTATCTTGAATCATTTCCCCCGGACAACCATCTCGCAATGACTGCCATAAAAGACATCCTCTGACACAGTTATTGTAAACAGCCCAGAAATGCTTTCCGTCAGGATTAAGCTACGTTCCGAACAAGCAACAGCCAAGAGATGTCCCTGAAGGCGACGTTTGCCTTAGCATCATGTTTAACGGAAACGTAAAAGGGCCGCTCGTATTGGCGACAAGACGTCCGGCTTGAGGCGCAAGACTGCGCGCTTCTACAAGGATCTCAGACATCGGAGCATGGACCCTGAGCCATAAAAACGCCATCATCTCTCCATTCTGCTCTGAGGATCCTTTTTTTAAAAATGAAGGCCTATTTGTCAAGCTGTTTTTAAGCCACAATCATTCACTGAAAAGTCTATGCATTTAGAAGTTGAACGTGAGGGCTGAGCTTCCAGATGGAAATGGACACTCTCTCTGGCTATTACCAGGGATGGTGGAAGGAGGGAGGGGCCGAGAGGGCACAGACACCCATCGTGGCTGACAGCAGGCTGCTTGCTCCTCTCTTCCCAGGTGCATTCTGTCTGCTTTGCTTTTTTCCTGCCCAGCCGAGGCTCAGCCAAATTCTTTCCTCCACTGTCAGGACGGCGGGGACACCAGACGCCATCTCCCCATGTTTTACTGACCAGCCTTTCTTTGGCTTCCAAGTGGACAGGCAGTTAATTGTTAACTTTCCACCGGCAAGGTGCACCCGGCGAGCAGCTCACGTAACAGAGGAAGGTCATATATTCAGAAAATAGAATTTGCCTTCACTTCTTTTCAGCCCCACTTGCAGAAGTAAAAAGAATGACGTTCTTTCTTCAAGCAGTGAGTGCCCAGTCTCCTACGAGTCTTTGCCTTCGACTTTTCTTTCTGTCATTTTGCTTAATATGACAATATAAAATTAAATTAAATTAAATTAAATTAGGACCATGATAAGCTTCACCTACGAATGCACAATTGTTAACATCTTGTAGAAATTTGCATTCTGGAACTTTTTAATCTCTCCCTGGTTCTCTCTCTCTCTCTCTCTCTCTCTCTCTTTCTGTATAATTAAACAGCACAGGAAAAAAAAAATAACATTCTGGCCCTTCACTTTGATTTCACTCTGCTTCTTTTAGGAGAACAGAAAAGCCCTTGGAAGTTTCCAAAAACAAAGTAGGAAACAGAAATATAAAGCAGAGTCATCCAGATTTAGATTTAAAGATTCAATACAATGTCAAAGTAAACATTTGATGTTGGGGCTGAATATATTTTGCAACTCTTCATTTTTTTCAGAGATTTTAATTTTTTTTAAAAGCTAAAATAACCATATATTCTCATCATCATTTATAAGAAAAAAAGTGATAAAGGCATAAGTACACCATAATCTCAAAAAAAAAAAAAAAAGGTAAGCTTTTTATGGTTGTATTTAGCTTCAGAAAATAATCGCTTCATTTTCATCATTTTTGTCTTTTATGTTTTTATGAATTAGGTAAGTTAAACTTCAACCCAAAGTTACCCCAATCCACATGCTAGACCTGAGACTCACTCATCTGTTTGATTCCTCGGGGTCCTGGTTAAATAACTTCTGTTCCAAGAGTCTCCTTAATTCCCCATGTCAGAATGAAAAACTCAAGCTACCATGCTTTGTTTTATTTTCATCATTTTATTTTATTTTTAATCTGGCTGATAGGTAACTTACCCCATCTCCAAGTCATAAACTCCCGGAGGTCAGGAATTTCTATAATTTTAGCATATTTGAAGAGCACTCTATAAATTTCAATTGGTTGCATAAACCCAAATCTAAAAGAAAACCATATGATCATAAAAGAGTTGATTTTTCCTCCTGCAACTCAATAATTCTTTACAGGTGCACTGGGAAAATAAAGGTTAAAACTGCAAGAAGGTGAAATTATTGACCCCCACCCCACCCCCTTTCCCTTCAATGAGAAATGAGAGCAAGTCTCCAAGGAGATTTAAATTCCCTAAATTGTTTGACAGTCAATCCCCAAATGACCACAGGTAGATGGGGTAGTGTGTGTGTGTGTGTGTGTGTGTGTGTGTGCACACATGTGTAACCAAGTTCAGAATCTGCTGTAGGGTACATGAGTTGGCCAGGCCTTTCCTGCCATTAGCCTCTATGACCAGCACCTGTGGTATTGCGCCCTCCCCATGACTGCAGGCCTGGCCAGTGGCGTACGTATGTGTGAGTGGGCTCAGCAGGACTTAGGAGCAAAGGCTAAAAGGGTAGCATCACCCTGGAGGGTAGCATCACCCTGAAGAGAGCATGCCATGATGCCCTGAGCATAGGCAAGGAGTGCAGCGAACTCAACTCAAGAGAGAGCCAGGGAGAAAGAGTGTGAAGATTCCTGTAGGGCTGGGGGGGGGGGTTCCCCTGCCTCTCAGCCCCCTGCTGCCCAGCCTGCCAGCTTGCCAAACAGTGGGCCCAGCCTCCCTGCCTGGTGTGCCTGTGTTTGGTTCCCGGAGAGAGCATTAAACACTATAAAACCCGCCCAATGGCTCCAGTATTCTTCTAACTGCTAGAACCAGTGATGGATGTCAACAGACTGGGATGGTTGCAAAGCATTGCTCTAATTAAGACTACAGCTTAGGGGTTAGAAGACTGAAGGAAACATGTGTTCCTTACAGGTCATGCTCTTGACCAAACATTTCTATTTTTTTTAGAGTCTCTGGTGACCTTAATTCCCAGTGGTAGGCCTCTGACTATTAGAGTCAGACAGTCTTTTGGAAATCACCCACCTGAGTTTTCCAAATGTATGGAAGATAAACTCAAGACTTCAAGACAAAGCGAACAGGTCTTCTGACGTCCCGGGTGGTGCTTTTCCCACTCAAACTATAAGATTGACAGAAGAGAAACATGTGACAATGTGTGCTTTTTAAAGGAGAGAATTTGGGGACGTAATTTAATTATTTTTATATTGCATTAAGACAGGAGAGGGAGAGGAAGGAAGAAAAAGGCATCCAAACCAGCAAGGTGAACTCTCTAGCAAACCAGGTTTGGTTTCCGTCAGCTGGTCACAGCCTCGAGAGCCAGACCAGGGCCCAGAGGAAAATTCAGGACTGATCCGTTCTTGGCACAAACCGTTAGGTCGTTTTTTTTGGTTTTTTTTTTTTCTTTTTTGTGAGTAAGCCCCCCACTAGTCTTTTTTTTTTCCCTCCCATCTTCTAGATAAAAATGAGTGTTTAAAAACTGTGCTAAAATTTTCAAAAACACCTTAAAAAGATTCCATTACTTAAAGTGATTTGGATAATTGTGTTCAATGGTAGCCATTATTTAAAAATATAATTAGTTGCTGAACTCAGAGAAGGAGGGAAATTTCTGCAGGTGTTTCTCATTATTTGCTATGCATACAAAATATCTGCATAAATTACCATTATTATTCCAATGTATACTAAGAGACAATAAAGCATTAGCAAGCAAAGAAGAACGCTGTTGACCCACAGACTGTGAGAGAGGCCTGGATCTGCAGTAATAGTGCTGGCCTTCAGAGCTATCTGCACATGTGCAACCCATTCAGGATTGAAAGGAACAATTGTGCACCTGTAACAATATTACATATGGAACGCAACTCCATCAGAAGGATATTGAAAACCAGGGAGGGGGTAGGGAAAGCCAGCCCTAAAACATTGTGAAAAGGACCAGTGTATGATCGAAAGGTTTGCACGTGCTGCTGGTGAGTAGCTAGGATATTTCTGTGAAGTTAAAAGGCTCCATCCAAAGCAGGAAAAGGGTGGGCTTTTTTAAAAAGTCTATACTGCCTTTCACAGTTTTCTTTCATGATTCCTCCGGAGTTAAATCTCTCTGTTATTGTTGAGGCCAACCAACAGGAGATGCAGTGGGAGAAAAGTCTTGGGTCCCCTCATGTGTGGCTGTTCAGCACGTTGCTTGTGGCCAGTGCAAGTTAGAGCTGATTTTTTAATTTAATTTTAATTAATCTAAATGTAAATAACTCCCATGTGGCCGGAAGCTGGTTGGAAAGCGCAAGACAACTTCATTTCATTGATTTGTCCTTGTCAATAAAAATATTAATAGTATTTTTTGAGCACTTATTTCCTAACTGGAACTGGGACTCATCATTACCTTCTTTTAACCAACCTGAGTCTATGGGGTCTGTGGGCATTATTATGACTGAGAAGACCAAAATCCATAGAAATGAAGTTAGTTCTGTCACCAGCGTAGACTATGCAGTAGTCAGGATGTAATCTAGACAATCTAACTAGATTTCTACCCATCGAACTCTTGTGATGGTAGCAGCAAGAAACCTTCTTATCTACAATGAACTAACTTCTGTAGGTACCTGATGTGAGAACAAATAATGAGCGAATAATACAGAATGGATTGTCTCACATGGAACAATTATCCATGGGGCAGTTCATTTCTTACTATTGACAGATGGAGGCCTAGCAGGGGTCAACTCAAACATTTTAGTTAGTGATTAGCAAGGCTAGAACCAAAGCGACTGTGATATTTGTGTATATATTGCGTGCCCCAAGCAACATGTCACATCGTGGACATTTGTACAATTGGACATTTGCATCCTCTAGTGTAATCTGGTACAGTAACCATGAAGGATGGTATGTGGAGGGGCTGACCATTTACTGTCAAACAAAATTAAACACATCAATGGGCACCTTTAAAATGAAGTCCCTGGTATTTTGATACATTGATCCGTTTTTGACTGGTAATCCTCGCTTTGTCTGAGTAATGTTCCATCAATAGACCTTAGGTTCTTGCCACCCCATTCCACGTTCCCATTTCATAACCTCCCATTCAGAGAGGTTATGTAACATGCCAAATCATATAGCTGGAGGGTCAGAAAGTTGAGATTTGAGCTCAGAGCTACTGGGTTCCAAAAATTGGCTGTTGTGTCATCACTCTGACCTCCTCACGGCCGTAGGTTTGCGATCTGGCTTAAAATTCTGAATAGTCTCATCTCAGTTTGATGTTCAACATAGTCAGAGCTGCAAAGAAACAAGTTGGTTCATCAGCTTTGCGTCAAGATTTATCTCAAGATCTACTGATTCTGTTTCTTCCAATGATATGAGACTCCACCATTTCTATTTACTCCCTCTGGCTCATGCCTCTCCTACAGAACATCCCAAGTGTCTAATAATTTTACTTTTCACCCAACTTCCTCTTGAGAAAAGAACTAATTACCCCACCCTTGAACTCCCCCAGCCTGGCTTCTGTTCTTGCAGCTACTGTTCTATGATATTGTGGTGGTATAGGTGCCCACATAGCCAGACTCCAAGTTTAAGGTACAATTTATCTCTGTTCTTCACTGCATCTTAAGAAATTGAGAAAATGCCTACACATAGTAGGTGCTTCAGTCTGTGATAAACTGAACCACACACGTTCACACAAACTCCAGCCAAGAAAAACATTCATTTCAATGTTGATATATGTATTATAAGAATGAGCCATGACCAAGATATTTTCTTGATTGTATTTACATGTTAGTTCGCAATTGTATGTTTCTCTGTTTCCCCACAGGACTTTTCAGAGAGAGTATCCTCTTTGTATTCCTACAGCACATGTATTAAAGAGCAGATTCTTGAGCCAGACATCCTAATTCAAGTCTCAACTTCACTCACCCTTCTTTTTACGGGCTTTAAGATTGAATTAAACCTAAAAGCTAATTTACAAAGGTGAATGAATGACCATGTGGAGTTTACTATCAGTTTCTCTAGAAACAGGAGACAACACACCCCACACAGAGTCATAGGTAGAAGTCCTACAGAAAAGGCAGAAGCAAAAGCTAGGCCAGAGTTTTTATTGGGATTTCAATGGGAAAGGTAAGGCAAGGGAGAATAAACAGTTTAGGATTGAGTAATTAGAGTAATTCCAGTAGGTTTGGAACCATCGAGATGGTCTCTAGTGCCTAGTACTTGACCCTGGAGACTCAGGGGAAGAGACTGTGAATTGACTTGGTGTGTGAGAGCTGGATAAAAGGGGGCAGGTGGGAGGACAGATTTGGAATTAGCTAGTTTGCATGTGAAAGGCATGCTCTTTCCTGTCTTAGCCCTATGCTAAGGCTATGAATTACTGAGGATTGGGAGGGGCAGTGTCTCTCAAATCAGCAAGATTTTTAAAAAGATGTCAAAATACCATACGTTCTTGAAATTTAAAAAATGATTAATATACTGACTTTGACAAGCTGTTCAACCTCCATCTACTTTTCCTCATTTATAAAATGGAGATGATGATAATGACCTCATAGCATGGTAGGAAGAATTAAATGAATTATGTACATGTACATAAAGATTTATATATATTATATATATGCTATATATATATAATATATATATCGAATAGAGAAAAGTATGTGACATGTAGGAAATATGGTGCGAAATTAGCAATAACATTTGTTATTGCAATATCATTCACAATGCCTCCCACAAAGTAGAAAGTGCTCAGAAAGTACTGAATGAATGAATGCATGAATGAGTGAGTAAGTTCCCATCATTATGCACCTTAATGCTAAGCCACCAACATTTTCAATTTCATAGAGACAGAAAATGAATCCGTGGGTAAAATTGGCACTGCAGTGGAAAGATGAATCAAATCTAGAAAAGGAATAAGATTCCCAGCAACGAAAGGCTTTGATGCTGTTTTCCTATAGCGCTTCTTTTAGTCCATCTATCTCTGTCTCAATATTTAAAGCAGGCATTTGTCTTTCAGGTTTCTTTTGGCTTCATTGCAGTCATCAAATGAAACATAATTTCCCCCATCCATAACCCAGTGAAGTTTAGTTGGACTTGGTACCACTACTCTCACTCCCAATTTAAAAAAGAAAATTTGCATCCTCAGACATCAACAGCATGAGACAACCTAAGAAATAAGTGTGCATTAGGCTTCTAAATAGACTTTTCCTTTATTATCTGTATATAGCATCTATCTAATGGAAAACGAAGCAACAGCATCCATCTCTTTCTACTGCCATTACAATTCAATGGAATCCAATGAACTCGCCTTGCTACTAGTATAGGACCTCATACTATTATCTACATCTAATGAACCTGGCATCTTAGATACATAGATATGTAAAGTTGGAGAACTGGATGATGTGTAATCTACCCCCTACATTCCAAAAGAAGACACAGATTCCATTGCTCCCTCTGCCATCTGTTGTCAACAGTCCCGAAGAAGGAACTCAATTTTATGTACTCAGAGCACCCAGGATAATGTCTTACTTTCTTAGATCACCATAGCGGCTCAATGAATGCAGCTGGCATGAATATTTTGCCAGTGTTAGTACAAGAAGCTTCCTGCATTGAACAATGAGGCTTTGAAATGTCCATCTGATGGAGTTTTGATGCCTAAAACATGAAAGAAACAAGCCATTCAGCAACACAGGGAAGGAACTAACTCTCTGCTGCATAGGTGTGAATAATCCTATAGGAAACAACGTCAGATGGAAATTTTGGAGACTCAGATCTGCCAACCTCCAGCCATGTGACTTTGGCAAATTATTTAAACACCCAGAGTCTCTATTTTCTTATATAGAAAATGAGAACATTAAACCAGATGTTTGAGATCTAACATTTCCTGGTTTCCTAAGAAGGTTTATACTCAATTTTTATGTACTAATTACCAAAAGTCACTTTAGTTGGTTTGCATTTCAACTCCACTTCACACACCCAATATAGAATTAAGCAGATCACATGATAACCTCATAAATATACTCGCTATACATTTATAATCTTTTTAAATCTTTTGAAACTATTTCCGATAACAAGAGGTCCAATTTAAAACTGAGTTGCGTTATGGGTCTTTATATAGCATTCATTTCTACATACTTGAAATAGGAAATGTTAGCTATTTAATTAGTCAGGTTCATAATTTAGTTTGTAAACTCAGAGACCATATCTAGGTTTTACATAATATTGATTACATGATCAGGGCTCATTAAAGGATAATAATTTAAAAATCACTTTTAAGTGTTAGCTTTTTCTAGCTAATTTCCTTTCCATATGAATGTCTCATATTTTAATATATCACCCCTTTCTCCTTTTCATTTATTTATTTATTTTTGCTCTAGAAAGCCCATGAGAATTAATCTAGAATGATGACAAAATTAATGGAAATTTAAATGAAAGTGTAATCTTATTGGAATTTCATTTTTGATGACATAATAATAGGCTTATATAGCACCTTTCATCTATGGACCTCTAAGCACTTTACAAACATTAGTTAATTCGCACAACAATCCTGTGAGGTTGGCAATTATAATCAGCCCCATTATGTAAATCAGGGAAGTGCAATAGAGGGAGGTTAAGTTCCTCAGGCGACAGGAAAGCCAGTGGCAGAGCCAGCATTAGACCACCAGTTTAGCTGTGCTCAAATTGCACACCCAAAAGAAACCTGTGCAAAACCTATCATTTTTGTTGGTTGTTATGAAAAGAACTCTTTTCAGAAAAACCCAACAAAATGACAAAGAAATGCTCAATTTTGTCCACAGTGGATGTGAAAGAACTAGAAGGAAGAAGGGACTCGCTTTGGAATGTAAAAATACCATCATGAATTTCATAACTAGGTATTAAACTCCAGTCAGAAAACAATGTGATACGGTGATAAGGTGGTGGGAGAGCCTCAGGGTGGACAATGATGTTAAATATATATAAATATATAGAGAGAGATAGATAGATAGATACATGTGCAATAAAAATAATAATAATAAAAAGTGATATCCATTTACTCATCATCAATGTTTGAAAGAAAGTTATATTAAGACTAATATATGGTCATTGCTTGTAGAAGAAATTCTTTATTGCATGCTCACTGGTGGCTGAATCTTAAATTAAGTATATTGTCTATGTTACCTAATCCTACGATAATCTCTAAATGTATTGGTTCGCCATTGCTGTGTAACAAAACACCCTAAGATGCAGTGACTACAAAGTACACATGTACTGCTGCTCACATATCTGTGTGCCCGCCGAGGACTGATGATGTAGACTAGATTGGGCCGTACTATGAACTTCTTCACTCAGTAGGATAACTAGAGCATGCTTTTCTCACAATAAGCATACTTAATCTGTTACTGTATCATGTCTACTGATAGTTCAACACTTTACACCAGTTGCATGGCCAAGCAGCCTCAGCCAAACTGTGATCACATATACTCAGCATACGACCAACCAAGTCACCCAGACAAACTCAACATCAATGGTTTAGGAGGGTTTATTCCTCCCATGAAGGTGGTGGAAACATGTGCCCACCTCAAAAACAATCTAAGCGATACCACTAATTATTCTTGCTTCTAATTTACAGTGGACTTGAGATAGGAAAACAGAGGAGTTAGAGTTTCTGTATTTCTCCCATCTTATTCCACCACACCAAGGACATAATAAGCTGCTTTCTCATCCCTGAGCTCATGCACTCAGAAGTGCTTAGACCCACCTTCTCTTCCTCACTAGAGACTGATGATGATTTAAATTACAGGGCCGGGGACCTCTCCATCACAAGTCTGGCTTAAGCAAGGGCTAAAGAGCACTTTTTGATTTTGTGTCTATAGCTCCTCATGGGACCAGGAAGCACTGAGTCCTCAGCCCTTCATCACCAGTGCATTTAAGCCATTAAGCCATCCTCCTGCATTTCAAAGAATGATGCAGACAATTCAGAGAAAGCACCCTTTAGCTTTCAGATATATGAATTAATCATTCCAGCTAACTAGAGACAGAGTTCACCTAAGGGCTTTGACCTCCTCAAGATAAATATCAAACATATCAGATTGATGCTGTAGAAGCAATGCAAATGATCAACACTTCCTGGGTCAAAGATCTAAGATATTAAAAAGTTCAAATAAATCAGATCATGAGGTCAGACAAGAATTTATATTACTGGTGTGAAGATTGCACTTCATTCACATATTGTCACTTCTTGCTAGCCAGCAGAGACATCAAGAAGTGTGGAGGTTGGTTCAAGTCCTGCTTCAAGTCCTACATTCTTATTGGCTGTTACCCTTTTCTATTTTCTAATGCAAGCTTCAAAATTATGAACATAGGAGAAGAGAAAGAACTGTGACTTTAATATTATTCAATATCTGTGAACCTCTGAAATGGATGGAAGCTGCAACATTCAAATGTTTGCTTTTCAATTGCACATTGCAGGGGGGCAAGCATGCTCTGGCAGGGTTACAGGAGCAGCTGTAGGAGCAGAAAGAGCGGCAGAGGTATCGTGCCCTTGGCCTCGCCTTCCTCTACTGGAGCAGCTGCATTTTTATCTGCTTTATCAATTGAACTCCATGTACGATCACATTTGAATAAAAGCATTCTGCTGCTTAGAAATAAATGGCTGAAAACCATTGGTTTTGAGCATGTCTTCCTCTGCTATATTATCCATTTTCTACCCCCAACCCCAAGACCAATATTTCTCATGATAATGGTCTTACATTTATTTGTTTCGTTTTTGTCTCTTTGTATATCAACAAAGAATGGGATTATCTTTGCCATGTTTTAGGATTTTTTTTTTTTTCAAAAACATGCCCCATTTTATTTTGATTGCTTTCATCTTTTTGTTCTCTTCTCCTTATGTTCAGCCTCAAAATTGCTATTTTACTCCTAGCCTAGGGATAGGCATGTTTGATACCATTTCAAACAACTAATCTAACTGGAGATTGGAGAGGAAAACAATGCGATCTCTCAGGTCTAGAATAGTTGTGTTTCCTGTAATGTATGCGAAGCCTTCTGTATCACACTCCCGACGGAGTTTCCTTTGGAAGCCTTACCACTACCTTCCAGGACTGTGAAGTCTCCTAGAGCACAGGGTAAAGTAGGCATTACCCAAAGGGCTCATACCAATCATACCCACTTCCCATCTCTTTTTTCTGTGTCATGATGGATTAGCTGGGACACCCCCGATACACACAGGCAGCTCCCTAGAAACCAGAGGTGCTTTGTATCTATTTCTGTGAGGACATGATGAGATGCCTTGAACAGAAACAACAGCGCTTCCTTGTAACACGATTTTCCAAGCCTTGCTTTTTCCTGCCATACTGAATACAACCTCAGCTTCTTGGCTCCCAGATCTATGTCATCACTCTGGCAGAGAAGGAAGCACCAAATATAATCTTTGATAAAGTCGAATGTCTACTTGTGTCTTCTTTGGCACCATCCCTGGTTGCAAATCTCTGACTGTGACTTTAGACTTGATGAAAATGAGGTCTTCCTTGCTAAGTGGGCTTTCTATTTGCAGTCATGTTGAAATAAAATCCATGATACTTCTTGGTCATAGAATAATGTTGTTGAAGGAAACAAATCATAATATTTATGGGAAACATCAAACTTTTATTAGTGCTCAGAGCAAGAGGACTAGACTGACCTCTACCAAATGAGCATATTTATCATCCATGGGATCCAGAGAGAAGTCTGTAGAGGTTCTACTGATATTTTAGCTTCTTCCTTTAAGGAGGTATCACTGCCAATGGCAAGATCTTAGGTGAGAGGCTAGAATCCTCCGAGCACCATCTACAGACAGCATCTGTGGCTACTCTGGTTTACATGGGAACAGGCAGACTTCAGGAAAAACACTACAAAGGACTGAATTAAACAGTGTTTGGTTCGCATAAACATAAACAACAATGAAGTACATTTTATTTGACAGTCTGTGCTTTTCTAAAATATTGTCACATACATAGCAATAATTGCCCAGCCCCACCACCCCTGGGAAAGAGCAGAAAAGTAATCAGTTTTGCATTTTGCAGATTTTAAAATCTTAAAGGAGTCAAGTAATTCTTCACTGTTACTCTCTGTGGCATCTAGGAATTAAATCCCTGATTCGAAACTCCTCCTCCTGTTCAAGAAATATGGAGACCTTTGGTCACACAGTCTTCGCAGTCTTGCACCAGCTCCTTTCCACTGGCTCCTTTCCACAGTACCCAGTGAGGGGTACTGACATATGAGGATACAATGCAATGTGGCTCTGGGTTCTAGGGGTTAACTGGAAATGGCTGTTGCCGAGAAGCCAGCAGCCCAAGAGAGACAGAATCTAGGCAGCAGTAATCAGAGAAGCTGAAGCATGTCTTTGTAGCTGGAGAGACAAGAGAGTGGACACTGGATACATGAAAACCCGGTTTTGAGTTAGGAGGTAATGAATGAGCGCCAGTGCCCAAAGTTCTCTCTTGTTTGCCATTGACTGTGTGACTGATGATGGGATCACAGATGAGAGGCGTGCTCCCCAAAAAGAGTCTGGATGGGACCAAGTGAAAGAAATTGTGAATTCAGATTGATTGCGGGTTTTTTTGGAGTTCAAATGGTTAAAAAGCTTTCTCCAAGATCATGCATGGTGTGGCCCAGGATGATAGGCTAAGAAAACAGACGTGGAATTCAATGCCAAACACAGTTATGCATGGGTGACACACCTTCTTGTCAACCAAGTCTCCAAATCTAAACGGAATGTGCAAAGTCAAGTACAAACCTTGGCTTTCCAGGGAAGAGAATTCTATTCAGCCAAAAGTCAGTTAATCTCATAATGTGTTTTCAGGTGCTAAGTGGTATTTTGCTGCATAAGTTGTGTGAGCAGCAAGGACTGTGTTGCCAGCCTCTAGAGCTGTAGGAAAAGAAAATGATCACTTATGTATCTTGGTGGCTTATCAGGAAACATGGAAGAATTAATGTATTTATTCTTTCTTCTGAGATTAAACGTAATTGCTTTAAAAAGATAATCATGCTATTGTTTGAATTGTATGCATTTCTTATGAAGCACTAATACATTTTCCTGTAGTCTGACAAAGTGTATGGTCTCTTATCCTCATTTCCCTGTGGATAAATACTTTGTTAATTAATAAAGTATTATATGAGCACTTAGTGTCTGCATTTAACAGTGCAAGGATTTCATTCAGATTATGTTAATAGATTGTTCGCATTATTTCCTGCATTAATTACAACTTCTTTCTGTGGTTTCATCATAAGAGCATTGTCTCTGTGAATACAGGGGGCTTTTTGGATTATATTCTTGTTTGACTACTGAAGTAATGCTAGGGAAATATTATTATATTGAGAACTTCTCTCTAGGACTTGATCAAAAGACAGAAAAAGAGATCCAATTATTTCAAATTCTTAGAGGCAACACAATTAGTTATAGTCTGCCCTAGTTGAATCAAAATCGAGCAATTTGGGGATTTCTCTGGAACCCACAATATCTTAGGAACACATTTGTGAAATTGGTATTCCACATCATGATACCTTAGGCATAATTACAAGGAAAAAGATTAAAAAGTCTCCTAGTAATTTATAAACGTGGAATTCAGATGAAGTGAATATGTGGAGTGGGTATGAATGTTAGGTCACAGGTGTGCAGGAAAAGTGATTTTGAATTTTCCTCACATCAACATACTTTTGACTTTCCTGCTGTGCTGCTGGGAAATATATTATGGGACCAGTTCTCTCCCCTCCTGTCCCCATCTCACCTACGCAGTGTTAAGAAAGGTTCGGGGTTTTAAGTAACGTCTAGAAATGAGTTTGCTTCTGGATCTTCAGTCATCAGTCCATCATGGTTACCAGATATGGGTCTGGTTCTCAAGTCCCTTCAGGTCTGAATATGTTCCAGGCTGAGCAATTTGAGATAATTTGGAAAGCGGGGGAGCTTCTCTCCACCACAGGGAGGACGTTCCCCAGCAATTCCTTGAAATATGCATTTCCTCCAGGGTCCACAGATGGAGCCCTACTCCATGCTCTCATTCCCCACCTCCAACTCTTTCTTTTCTAGGAATCATTTCCCTCCTTCATGCCTGCTGCCCTAATAGTTACATTACTTCCTAATAGTCACATTATCCTAATTGCCTTCCAAGGTGATGTCAGTATTATCGTTTTAGGCTTAGTTAGGTCAGGGAGACCAGTTTCAAGGAATTAAAGGTTTCTGCTGGGTCAGAATATCTCAGAGGTCTACTTGCAACAGAATCAGCTGAGTTTAGAATCAAGGCCAGAGGAATATACAGGACAAATCTGTTATCTTGGTAATAGATTTGGGAGTGTAACTATTTTTCAAAGAAATACAAGTGTTTTTAAAATATTAAACTTTACCAATCACAGTTCTTTCCTTGTTATTTATTGTAAAAAAAAAAGAGAGAAATGATTTCTACAAATTAAATGAACTAGTTTGAATTTCAAATTTACAAAGGCCCAAATTTGATGTTCTAGATGACAGTGTGGGAAAACACTAACACTTGCTGCTTTATCTAATTGCATTTGTTTATAAAAATAATTAGACTGTTTTCATTTTATTCCTTAAATATTCCTACAAAGCTTAACTCCTGAAATGAAGAAGCATATTTTCTTTCCTCCTTTTTATGCCCACACACACAGTCACCCTAACTTTCCCAGTCCCTGTGTTCACAATTAACCTTGAATTTCTGATCATAATTGATATTGTTTTGATAAAGTGTTGAGTTCAGAAGAGCAAGATCCTTGGGTCACCTCTAGAGAAAAGTTTCACCAAGGTTTCTCCTTTGGCAGAAATTGGCAGGTTTCCGCACAAGGTAAAGACGTCGTTTATATTCAAGAGAGTATGTTTATTAATTAGAAAGGGATGGGGAGGAAGATGCTTGCACAGACATGAGCAGGCAGGAAGAGCTGCTTCTGACAGGTATGGGTTTGCTAAAAGACAATCCTGCATGGATGGCAGGTAGACAGTCGACAGGAAAACTGCATTGTTGAAAGGGGTTGGTTTAAGAAAGGAATACCTGCATAGACACAGGTGCTGCCTATAGCCAGTACAGAACTTGGACTGACCTAGAGTCGTTTTGGGGAGGGGTTCATTCCCTTTGTGGAATTGTTATCTATATTAAATTAATTATTTGTATGGTGGGACTAGCTTGAATTGTAAAGACAGGTGACTTTCTCCAACAGTCTTCCACCTCCATATCCCCTCTCTAGTCAGTGCCTCCAGATACTTTCTATAACTGTCATGAAACTGATTACCAAAAGGGCACCAAAACTAAGTAGGAAGACAAATACGAATACCCAAGGCTATAGCCAACTCAAAGCACAGTGCCCAATGCAGGTCATTGTCTGTGGGTTCTACCACCCATGCACACAGTTGCAAGATACCTCAGGTTCCAACAACCAAGAGGTTTATTTTGCAAGGGAAAAACAAAGAGCTTAATGTAGGAGGAGCCAGCTACCTCACCCAGTTAGTGTCCACCAGAAAAGAGGAGTGCCAGTCACTTTGATATCAGGTAGGAAAACAAACAAAACAGAGTGCTTAACTAAACTTACAAATGGGAGCAGCTGGCCCTTTAATCCAGTCACTTCTCAAGTTTGCCCTAGCCCATGTAAGCAGTAGCAAGACCACACTATCTTAAAGAGGCAAAACAGATTTACTCATTAAAAAGACAAAATAAGCAAAAGTCACTAAGCATACAATGAAACCCCTTTGATTATTATACCAACCAGTTCAATCTCTAGTCCAAAAACTGCTCCATCTTCAGCCATGTGCATCCACAAAATGTAAGACCACACAAACCTTAAAAATAAATAAATAAATAAATAAATAAATAAATAAATAAATAAATAAATAAATAAATAAATAAATAAAAAGAACAAAACAAACAAAAGTCACTGAGGGTACAAGGAACCCCTTTGGTAATCTTATCAATCATGAAGTCTCTAGTGCATAAGGTTACATGTGGCCTTTTGCCATGTGTTTCCTCAAAATGGCAGCCATCTCACCTTCAAGCTGATGAAGAAACCAAGATGGCTCCACTGCTCCTTCTTCAGACACAGCTATTCACTTCAAGCCAGAAGAAGCCAAGAAAGTCCATCAATCTTTCTTCAAAATCATTTGTTGTTTGTCTGAATTTCAAAGTCAACTGGTTATCCTGTATTTTAGCTGAAAACCCTGTTCATATTCCCATATCACTGTCTCCTTCCCCACCCCTTGCCATTTTCTCCCACCTTCTCACACACAGAAAATTGCTCTGTTTAAAAAGTCATTGTGGTAAGTAGCAAAGAATCTTCAAAAACAGAAATTTTAGCTGAATATACCAAAATCAACCGGTTCTCCTAAGCCCTAAACTGCCTTAGAATCAAGAAACTAGTCTCAAGAGGCAGAACCTAATAGCTTCAGGGTTCCACATTTACAGTATAGTTCAAGTCAAGATAAGGAGTTAAAGTTTAGGTCAAGAGACAGTTTGTGTGACATAAGAAAGACAGTGTGCACAGTTTATAATAACCAGGTATTCCAAATTCATGAAATAAAGTGAAAACCACTATACAGGGCAGTTAAAAATTTTTTTTTAAATTGGTTTTTCTCAACCTGATAGCACTGAAATTGGGAAAGTAGGTTTTTTCTTTCTAAATCATTCATTTGAATATGAAGACCCTTGCTATAAAGAGAGGTGTGGCTGGGGAAGCAAAGGTTATTGAATTTGGCAGAGGTGCTTTGTCAAACATTTAATGTAGTTGAAGCAAAGTTAAAGTACCAAGGATTATTCCTGTAGGAAAACAGACTCACATTCATAGGCCAGGCTTTACAAATAAGAGTACAAAGACAGGAAAAGTAGAGTCTTTTATTTCCAGACAAAATAAAAGCCATGTAGGATATAGTTCTTCTGGTTCAATCAAGTCTCCAAGATGCTTTCAACTTGAGCGTGTTTCTGAACATTACAAAGATATGTCATAAATGGTTTTTCTTAAGACGTTGTTTATTAAATCAAAACTGAAACTGGCAAAGCAACAGCATGAGCTGGGGGAAGCCAGTAGATGCATTACATGCAGCCTTGAAAATAATTTTCAAGTCTTACTCAGCAACAAAATTTGGTTACACTCTCCTTCATATGGGATGATTTCATTCCTTTGTTTTCTTACTTAGTCTACCTTCTACAATATTCCTTGAAATTAAGTACCCAGTTTAACAAAAGGGTATTCCATATTGTAATTCTTTTTTGTTTCAATCCTTTTTTTAAATTAATTAATTTGTGTATATGTTTCATATTTTTGCATTCCCTGGGGATCACCCACCATCTTCCCTCCCCGACCACTTCCTCTCATCGCCACCCCCCACAAGTTGTGTTCCTTACTTTGGTTGTTAGCTCATTTGGACTTTTCCTCCTGACCTTTGGTTTGTTTTCCCTATTACCCATAGATTAGTGAAACCATTTGGTTTCAATCTTTAACTTTCTGACTTTTTTTCTGATAATATGATTTCTTTAGGTACATCCATGTTATCATAAATTCATCAAATTTGTCATTTTTAACTGATGAGTAATATTCCATATAGATAGATAGATAGATAGATAGATAGATAGATAGATAGATAGATAGATAGATAGATAGATAGATAGATAGATAGATATATACCACATCTTTTTCACCCACTCATCTGTCTTGGAAAATTTGAGTTGTTTCCATGTCCTTGCAATTATAAATAGTGCTGCAATAAACATCCGAGTACAGGTGTCCCTTTATATATGTATTGAGATCTCTTTTGGGTAGATTCCCAGAAGAGCGATTGCTGGGTCAAATGGTAGTTCCATTTTCATTGGTTTGAGGGTTCTCCATACTACTTTCCATAATGGCTGGACCAGTTTGCATTCCCACCAGCAGTGTAAAAGTGTTCCTTTCTCTCCACATCCATGCCAGCACTTGTTATTACCTGCTTTTTTTGATGTGGGCCATTCTTACTCGTGTAAGGTGGCATCTCCATACTGTAATTAATTCTTCAGGATAGAAATCACCCTTTTTAGCAAACATAGAATGAAAAAGTCTAATTTTCAGTCATATATATACAGAAAGAAGTTGTATTATACAGAAAAAAAGGACTATGTTGAGGTTGATCTCCATGTTTAAAAACCCAGTCCCAACATTTACTAGCTTTGTGATTCTGGCCAGATCCATGAACCTCTCTGGTTCTATTTCCTTAATAGCTATTTTCAATAAGAATTTTTCACATAGTTGGAAATGATAGGAGTTAAACATAATATGTATGGGTTGCTTACACACAATAATAATGACCATTTTATGAAGCCTATCAAGACAGCCCAAGGTTCATAAAGAAGAATTGTGGGGACTGGGGAGTCTAATATTGGGGTGAGGCTGGAGGCACAGATGTGAAAGAGTTCATCAGAGACAGTGGAGAACAGAAAAGGCCAATTTATTGTAATACTCTGCAGAGAGCAGGGGCAAGATGGTGAAATTGGGTAAAAAAACAGGCAAAATTGAGAACTGAACTAAATTTACAAATGAGATCAGCTGTCCCTTCAAAGGCAGTCACTCATTATGTTTGTCCCAGCCTGAGTGAGCAGTAGCAAGACCACACTATCTTAAAAAGGGGCAAGAACAGACTTACACATTGAAAGACAAAATAAACAAAATTCACTGAAGGTACAAGCAAACAATTGATTATTTTACCAACCAGTTCAGTCTCTAGTCCAAAAAATGCATGTGGGCCCTTCAACCACATGTGTTCACAAGACAGTAACTGCCCCACCTTCAAACCAAACCAAGATAAGACTGTCCCATCCTCTTCCAAAGGTAAAGCTATTCACCTCAAGCCAAAGAAACCAAGATGGCATCATCACTCCTCCTTCAAAAATGGGAGATTCAAATCCAGTGAAAAGTGGGAGATTCAAATCCAATGAAAAGCGGAAGACTCAAATCCAATGAAGAAATCACAATGGCATCTTAATCCTCCTCCAAAAAGCACAGCTCTAGCCTTCTTTCAGTCTAAATCACCAAGACTCATAACAACAGAAGCAACCACTTCAGATGTCTCATGATGAGAACAGCAGCACTCCAACTTCTCTTCAGGTCTCCAGACAATTTCCAAGCTTTGCAGTTTCAAATTTAAATTAAGTTTTCAAGTACCAAATCAGTTTCCATAATTCACACATTTCTCCACCATGCTACCCTGGACTTCTCATCTGCCCAATTTGGGAATGGAAGCCCACCGTGTGGCTTCCTTCCCTGCCTTGCTGCCACACATAGCAGTGGCAGCTCCAAGGACTTCAGCCCCCTGCTCCTACTCCACTCTCAGAAGGTTTAGCTTCTTTTCTCCAAGTCTCCACCCACCAGCGCACAATGGCTGCTATTCTAATGCAGCATTAGCATGCTGAGGGCCACGGCCCCCAATTTCACCACAGTACTGTATCAACTGGAGGTATTGTTGCGAGTGACATAAGGTAACAATTTACCGCAAATAATTTTAATGAAGTATTTTTAACAATTTTATTACTAGGTAAAAGTTCTATTAATACCACAATTATTATCATTTCAAATCCTACTGCTATCACTGTTCCTGAGCCTTTCATGCCCCAGTGTACCTCTCACCACAATTGTAGAAAAGATGAATTAGTAAGCTGTTACGTCAGTAGAATGTGCGGTGCCTGCTCCTGGTTCCCTGCAACATCAGTGCAGTTTGCGGGATCAGCGCAACAGGTCAGCACAGCAGGATGCGGTGAGCAGTGGCAGAAAAATAGGTGGCAGAAAAAATGAGCAGCAGCAGACAAAAAAAAAGTCCCCTCTTTCAGTTCAGAAAGCTTTTTGCAATGTTCTTTGGGTTTTCTGAATAAAAACCCCAGTGCCAAAGAGACTGTAGACAGGACTTTGATCCCAGATGCCAAGCTGCCTTTTTTTGGTGGCATTGGCACAACCAGAGATTGAGGGGGTGGGGGAGCTGAGAGCACAACCCCAAAGTTCTCAACTCCTTTTATGTAGGTTGCTGGGGCTGAAATATGTACCCTTCTTATATCACACAGTTGTACTTATTACACATGCTTATAATTTTATAATTAAGAAAAAATACATTAAACTTACACAAAATACAATTACTAAGAAAAGGTTTTTAGATATTGTCTGCTTTATCACAGAGTGGTTTGTGAACCACCCTGTGTGTGCTTATCACAGAAGGGTGTTCACTCCCTGCCTGCTCATCACAGGCTTACAGGTTACAAGTTTAGAACTCCAACTCCAATATTCCAAATTCTGTCACAAAACTTAAAGCAATTTGAGATTATCATAGAGTCCAGGTTCTAACAGTTACAAGCTTAAAGCAACAGAGTTCAAATGCCAACTGCCATACAAAATCAGAACAGCTTAAAATAAATTAAAGTACATTAATTAATGTGGTTGTTTTGTTGTCTTCCCGGTCCCATTCTCCTCTGGTTTGCATTGATTCTCATACTTCCAAGGTGGCCTGGGAAACCTGTGTAGGGATACTGTTTTATATGTTCCCTACAGGTATCATTTGTGCAAGATGAAGGATTTGAGGCTTTCTTTTATATTCTCCTTTTGTGGCCTTTCTAATTGGCGTTGATATTGCAAAATGGGATGCTTCACCAAACTTACAAAGGGGAGCAGCTGGCCTTTTAAAGCCAGCCACACACGAGGTTCTTCCCAGCCTGAACATGCAATAGCAAGAACACATAAACTATAAGAGGGTGGCAAAAACAAATTTACTTAATAAAAGACAAATGAGACAAGAGTCACTGAGGCGTATAAGGGAACCCTTTTGGTAATCTTAACACACAGTCCAGCCTCTAGTCCAAAGAGCATATGGCTGCAGCAGCCATGTGCATCTACAAAGTGGCAGCTGCCCTGCTTAAGCCAGGTGAAGGAGTTAAGATGGCGCTGCCACTCCTTCAAAGACACAGCTCCACTCACTGCAAGCCAAAAGGAGCCAAGATGGCATCATTGATCCTTCTCTTAAAGCAGGAGATTCAAATCCTGCCAGGAGATTCAAGCTCCAAGCCAAAAGAAGACAAGATGGCATCATTGATCCTTCTCTTAAAGCAGGAGATTCAAATCCTGCCAGGAGATTCAAACTCCAAGCCAAAAGAAAACAAGATGGCATCATCGATCCTTCTCTTAAAGCAGGAGATTCAAATCCAAAAAGGAAAAACTGAATGGCATCATCAATTTGTTAGAGGCTGTGACCCCCAGTACTGGTGTTGATGCATTAAAATAGCTATTGTTAGCATCAGTAGGTGGAGACTTGGAGAAGGGAAGTTAAGCCTTCTCAGGAGAAAAGAGGATTAAAGGATCAGGGAGGGGACAGAGATCAAGACAGGGAAAGAGAACAGAAGAGAGAATAGTAGAGAAGATAATGGAAGAGAACAGAGAACAGTAGAAAACAGAACAAAAGAGAAGAACAGTAGAGAAGATAGCAAGAGAGGACAGAGAGGAGAACAGAGAAGTAAGGAGCAGAGAGGAGCAGCAGAGAGGCTGGAGACCTCAGAGTTGCCACTGCTGTGTGGGGCAGCAGGGCAGGGAAGGAAGCCAAGCTGTGGGCTTCCACCCCCAGCCCAGGCCAGTGAGGACCAGGGAAGCATTTTTGAGAAACTTGTGACCTGTGTGAGCTGTCTTGGAAATGTGATACTTGAAAACTTGGTTTAATTTTGAAAGTGTGAAGCTTGGAAGTCTTCTGGAGAACTGAGGAGAGTTTGCTGTGTTGTCATTTTCAACGTGAGACGTCTGAAGCGCTGCTGTGTTGCTGTATCAAGTGAGTTTTGCTGATGCCAGGCCACTTTGGAGTCGGAGCTGAAAGAATGCCGGAGCTGTGCCTTTTGGAGAAGAATTGACAACTCTATCCTGGTTTTCCTCATTGGATTTGAATTTCCTGCTTTCGGAGAAGGATTGATGATGCCATTTTAGCTTCTTCCAGCTTGGATCGAGTGTAGCTGTGTCTTTGAAGAAGGAGCAGTGGCGCCATATTAACTCCTTTATCCGGCTTATGGTAGGGCAGTCACCATTTTGTAGCCGCACATGGTTATTGCAGCCATGTGCTCTTTGGACTAGAGACTGGACTGTGTGGTAAGATTACCAAAGGGTTTCCCTTGTACCCCTCGGTGACTCTTATCTCATTTGTCTTTTAATAAGTAAATTTGTTTTTGTCTCCCTCTTAAAGTTTATGTGGTCTTGCTACTGCATGCACTGGCTGGGAAGAACCTGGTGTGTGTCTGGCTTTAAAGGTCCATTGCTTCCCTCTGTAAGTTTGGGTAAGCACCCTGTTTTGTCTGTTTTTCACCACCCAATTTCAAATCCTTCTCCGAAAGGCACAGCTCCAGCATTCTTTCAGCTCCGACTCCAAAGAGGCCCAGCATCAACAAAACTCACTCCATAGAGCAACACAGCAAGCACTTCAGACGTCTCATGTTGAAAACAGCAACACAGCAAACTCTCCTCAGTTCTCCAGAAGACTTCCAAGCTTCACACTTTCAAAATTAAACCATGTTTTTAAGTACCACATTCCCAAGACAGCTCACACAGGTCACAAGTTTCTCCAACATGCATCCCTGGGCTCCTCACCAGACTGGGCTGGGGATGGAAGCCCACAGCTTGGCTTCCTTCCTTGCCCTGCTGCCCAACATGCCAGCAGCATCTCTGAGGTCTCCGGCTTCCCTGCTCCTCCTCTGCTCTCTGTATCTTCTTTTCAGGTCTGTGTTTTCTCTCTCCTTTAAAATCCCCGAATAATAATCCTATCATTAGAAGGTGTGCCTTCCCTTCTCCAAGTCTCCATCCACCAATGAACAATAGCTGCTATTTTAATGCAACACCACCAGTACTGGGGGCCACAGCCCCTAACAGGGTGACAGTTTGCAGTTATGTGCTGGGATATCTGGGCTCTGGCACTGGCCTTTGAAGCAGAAGTGTCCTAGCCCTGTATTTCCACTTCTGGGGTTGGACTGGTTTTTCAGGTCAGGGTGGTCAGTCTTATGACCTAATTCCTATGGTCAGATTCAGGGACAGATTACCCCTAGGGCTAGGCAAGGTAGATAAGCAAACCTCCAGCAGAAAAGACAATGGAGAAATAAGGAAGGACTACCAGAAAAATAAACTTCAAAGAGCTTCCCTGGAGTCACCTGCCTCCTCTCCCCAAGCACACCTGGGGGCTGAGGAAGACAAGTTCCCCTTGGAAACTGAACAAAGTAAAGTAGGTCCCTCTTCTCTGTGACTTCAGTCAATTACAATTAAAGACTAATGGGGGTCCTTAAAACATTGATAGGAAGTTTATATATCTGGGGAAGTCATACTATTATCTTTTGTCTCCCAGGAAACTTCTGGGGGAGTCTTATTTTTCTATTTCTTTTATTTCTGATCTGTTTCTTTAAATTTGCCTTTTTTCAACTTACTAGTTCTTGTCATTGAGGTGCTTTCTATAGTTTCCATAGACAAGGATCTGTAAGAAAAACACTTGGTTTCAATATAACCTTATCAATTCCCTTATCTATTCAAGCTTTCTTAATGTCCCTTGGGCAAGGAGTGGGGGCTTAGTTTCAAATCTTATTAAATGATTCCTAGAGACTTTGTAAGTAACATTTCTCAAAATGTTTTGGGAAAATAGTATTCCCTACAGATGGGGCTTTAAAAGGATTCTATTATCATATAAGTTTGGAGACTGTATTCTCTGTGCATCTGTTAGAACTGTTAAGACATTTATCTTTCTAAAGACTGAAAACTTTCCCAACTGAAAAATCTGGTATGTTTGTTTCTCAAGCTTCAGAATCTAGTAATTTTTTATTACTATCACTAGCAATCCCAACATTGGGCAAGTCTTGGTTCTTGGTAGTTTAAAAAAAATATAGATAGATAGATAGATAGATAGATAGATAGATAGATAGATAGATAGATAGATAGATAGATAGATAGATAGATAGATAGATAGATAGATAGATAGATAGATAGATAGATAGATAGATAGATAGATAGATAGATAGATAGATAGATAGATATCTACATATATATCTATATATATAATCAATTCAAAATTATTAAAAATTTGAATAGTATTTATTCAGTGAAGGCTGTATTTCTCTATTATGTTATTCCAATATTGTTATCTTTCTTTTTCACTGATGTCTTTTGCCTCCAGTTTTAATTGATAAAAAATGTTCAGTTATTTAAAATACATGATTCATTTTCTTACTGAGGGATTTTCTTGTGCAATTTTTACATTTAAAACTTTGTTGTCTAAATCAATTCATGTCTTTAAGGAACTACCATTGAAATCAGGTAAGAAACAAGCAAAACAGGGTACTTATTAAAACTTACAAATGGGAGCAGCTAGCCCTTTAAACCAAGTTACTCCCTAGGTTCATCCCAACCTGTGCAAGCAGTAACAAGACCACACTAACCTTAAAAGGAGGCAAAAACATATTTACTCACTAAAAGAACAAAACAAAACAAAACAAAAAACTCAGAGAGGGTACAGGGAACCTCTTTGGTAATCTTACCAACCAGTCCAGTCTCTAGTCCAAAAGACTACATGTTGCCTTCAGCCAAGTGCTTCCTCAAAATGGTGGCTGTTCTCACCTTCAATCCTGATGAGGGAACCAATATGGCGCCATAGCTCCTTCTTTCAAAGTCACATCTATTCACCTTAACCCCAATGAAACCAAGATGGTGCCGTTGCTCCTTCAAAAGCAAGAGATACAAATCCAATGAAGAAACCAGGATGGCATCTTCAATTCTTCTCCAAAATGGCACAGCTCAAGCATTCTTTCAGCTTCAACTCTGAAGTGTCCTGAAATCAGCAAGACTTACTCACTACTACAACAGCAACAACCACCTCAGATGTCTTACAATGAAAACAACAACACAGCAAATTTCCTTCAGGTCTCCAGGCAATTCCCAAGCTTCACAGTTTCAAATTTAAACCAAGTTCTCAAGCAACAAATTTCCAAGTCAGCTTACACAAGTCACAAGTTTCTCCAACATGCTTCCCCAGGCACCTCATCAGCCCAGGCTAGGGAAGGAAGGCAAGGCCACAGTGTGGCTTCCTTTCCTGCTTCCTGCTGTACATCACAGCTGGCAGCTCTTATTGCTCTTCCAGTCTCACTGCTTCTCTGCTCCTCTGCTCTATGCCTTCTCGCTCTTCTGCCTATCTTCTCTTCCTTAAATCTCCTCCTTAAATGTCTGCAGTTCTAATGCAACACCACCAACACTGGGGATTTCACCACAGCCCCCCATCATTAGGTCTACAAACCAAGAAAATGCTTTGCACCTTTGCCTTGTGAGCAAAGCATGCAACTCTTCTCAGTTTCTAGAGATAAAGATCCTGGATTACTAGCACTCATATTGTTCTTGGGTGAGGGGGTGACTTCTTTTAATTTTAGACAAGGAGGGTCCTTTCACCCATAGCAAGCCGTTGCTTAGAGATCAAATTTTCATGGTAAGGATAAACATGAGTTTATTTGCAAATAGGAAGAGGCCAACTAAAAGGAGTCTAACGGTCCAAACCTTTACAAATGTTCCAGACAGAAAAGAACCCTTCTACTTCTCAGGGATCTGTGTGGGTTTTACCTCAATCTTAGTGCAGTTCCATCAGAAAAAACCAGTTCATGTCCCTGTCTTCTTGCCCTCAGTAACTGTGGTTGGTATGGAGTGAATTCCACAACCAACATGAGGTTCAGCTCGGGCCTCTGTTTCAGTCTCTGTCTCTGTCTCTCTTTTTTCTCCTCTCCAGATCATCAGGGCAGTCCAGCACTCTGTGATAAATGCCTCTTCTCTGCCTTCATCCAGCTTCTGACCTTCAAAGATTGGAATGCTGGGGCCCCCCAAAACTCCAGCAGCTCCTGGGTCCTTTTCTTTCCAAAGCGAAACCGTCAGTTCCTGATGTCAGAGCCTCATGCCAAATCAGCTCTCCTTACAAACCTAGTCTGATCTCAGTATCCCCAAAAGTCCCTTTTTCCCTCTCTTCTTATTCCTTTTATCACCTTTTTCTTACTCGCGGGATAATGGTATTACCAGCTACACTCAGGCTTGACCCTTCTATCACTCCCCACTTGGGCCTTTAGAACAATAGTACTATTGTTAGTACTATAAGATCCAAGGCAAAAGGTCATCAGCCACACCCTGGCCTGGTCATGCTTACAGTTCCCCCATCTGGGCCTTTGAACAATAGGCATGGCATGGGAGTTAAGGTGAAAGAAGAAAGCAATCTTCTATCTCCTGGTTCTAGATCATTCTTAACCTGTGTATTCCAGACACATGTAATGGCGATGCCTAAGTTCTGTCAATAAATAACACTGTCCATGTGGGATCCCAGCTTCAATTCTCTTTGTGCCTCTTTCCTCACTGTAGCCTCTCAAACTTTACCAGCTTCTGTTCTCAGGCATTTCTCTACCCACATCTTCACTACACCATCCCATATATTTTGTACTTAGACTTTATAATACACTCTCTCTTTCCCAGGGAGTTGACCTCATTCCCAAGAGCAACTGTCTATACACAACATTTCTATAAACAACACCATAGACTATTAGTAAACCAAGCCATTTCTCTATCTGGGTTCAACATTGCATGCTCTACCCAGCATCTACTTGAATCACTTTTTTTTTTAATATAAAATTTTTAATTTTATATCTAAATTCTTATAAATTCTTGCATAAGTAAATAAGGTAAATGGTTACTGGCATGCCTTTCCTCCTCCACCCCCCGTCCCTTGTATTCACTCAGTCTCTCAGTCTCCACTCTCACTGTTCTTTTTTGGTTTATGTTGGACTCACTGGTCCTTTGGTCTCTTTTTCTGTGACTGTATCCATTTGTCAGGTGAGGGACTGTGTTCCAGGCCCATGGCATATTGTACTTGATGGTTTGTAGTCCTTTACTTGAAAGAGCTCTGGCAGAAAGTTCCCCTTCATATCTATCCCAACTTTGGAAGGTAAGTCCAGACAATTTTAACAATCCAGAAGCAATTGCTAAGAAGAAATTTAAGTTTTAGTAAAACTAATATTTGGCAGCAGCAGTAGTTGCCTTGTTACATGGCTATAAAGCACAGATGACTTACTTAACATAGTGACCCATCTACTAGCAGGCTGATCATCGAGTCTCACTCATGTACTGTTTTTGGTCTTTGGGAAAAATAGTCTTTTGGGAATAACCTAAAAGTTGCAAATGTGCTTCCATTGGTACTTTGCATGCATTTTGTACCTGGTCATCCTGCAAAGAGCCCAGTGATCAACAGCCCAAGTCCCACAGACCTTGTAGAAAGTGCCAGTTGTAAGAAGCAGCCAGAACATTCATCTCACATTCTCAGTTTCTAGAACACCAAGCTATCAAACAGCCTGCTAGATTGGCAGAAGCTGCCTGGGTAATGTCCAAGCGCAGGGCCATGTCAGGGAAAGGGCTGAGGTGTTTTGGCACAAGGAATGGAGAATGGTTTCTCAGCACCTGCCTACAGTATGCTTGTTTCCAGGTGCTATGACAAACACCTTGGCTTTTTTATGACTCTTGAAAATTATTCCTCAGTTCAACATGACTATAAACAAAGAGGAATACGGATAAACTCCCTGGATAGTGAAACATAAGGCCCCTTTTAGAGCAGAATTTAATATACCTTCTCATAATTGATCTTTGGTTTATTTTTCATGGTGTTGCTTTCATGCATATGAAAGTTCATTGTAATAAAATTCAAGTGTAGGTTTTCTATTACATTTTAGCCTCCCAGAACAGAGATTTTTGAATAAAAAATCTAATGATAAAAGTTAACACACATAGTACTTTTCCAATAAAAGCACTATTCTAAATCCTTCACATATGTTGACTATCTTTGATTGCTCACAATGACCTCATGAAGTCAGTACTATTATTTATCTATGTTAGAGATAAGAAATGAAATAACTAACTAGGGGGATAGATGCATAGATATGCACATATGTGTGCCACACAGCATACACACATTATTGTGGCTTATGGGCAATTAAAGAATTAATAATCCTATTGGAGTGAAGATACAGCAGCTGATCGTAAATAAAAGACCTGAGGTGAACTGGAGAAGACCTCTGGCATCATCACCACTTACTGATAACTATAGGAAAGTGATTGCATTCATATCTGACCTGTTTCATTATCTGTTGCAACATATGCTCACCTTTCCCCAGAGAATATGAAAACATATTTAAAAACATCACAGAAACCCACAAAAAATAGTCAGGTGCAGTGACACATGCCTGTAATCCCAGCTACTTGGGGAGCTGAGGCTAGTAATCATTTGAGTCCACAGTTTTGCGATTACCCTGGGCAACATAGCAAGACCTAGTCTCTAAAAAAGAAAGAAAAAAAAGAAACCCATAAAAATACCATGAATAAAATGGAACCCACTATGAATCAGTACCTTAACTCTAATTATGTGGAATCACCACAATTTGAATCACCATTGCGCAATACTCTGTGTTTTAGTCTCGGCAAATAAAATAGGGAATGACTTAGAATTCTCTCTGGCATCATTCTGACAGGACTCTGGAGTTAACGCTTAAGAAAGACAGGCAGTCATACTTCACTCACAGCGATTTTTCTAGCTGGATCCATTTTTAGTTTGAATCAAATGAAATGATCTATATTCAAACACTTTGCACGTAGGAAAACATGACAATTTCATATGGCCAATCAGATAAAAACCTTATTTTATGAGGCTCTTAGGAAAAAGCAGATCTGATTAGAAGGTTAGTTGGTAACAAGTCTAGGCTAAAATATCTAGCCCACAGCAACTAACTTACATCAAATCTACTTACATCAACTTATATCAGCCCTAAATACATGATGAGGAATTGGGTATATAAAATTTACTTACATCTATATAATTTGACTCAGTCTTTGAAATCACAGTTAGCTAGGAGATAGATGATAGATAGGCAGATAGATAGATAGACAGATAGATAGAACATATATACCTAGAATATATGTGTGCATGTGTGTATATATATGTATGCATGTGTATAGAATATATGTATGCATGTGTATGTATGCATATGTGCATATATATTTAGAAGGATTTTTGTCCTCATGCCCTGTGTTCCATAAAAGTTGTTGCAACCTTGTTCAACCTTTACAGAAATAAAATTTGAACTGACTAGATTGCTTGCAAAACAAACTAATACAATAACAAATCCTCCTCCTAGGATTTTTTTTCCAGGGGTGGGGAAAGACAGGGAGGTAATGTAATGGAATTCTATAATGTTCTTCTATGACTCCATTGTAATCTGTGAGATATTCCTTCAGAAACAGATTTGGGGTTGCGCCAGTTCATGCTGTCAGTTTGGACAAAGACAGACAGTACAAAAAGGCAGACAATTGTTTTGATAATGAAATCTAGATATTCATTTGGAAGGCCCTGAGTGACGTCGTTGAGGCTGTTTGATGCTGTGGCGCCATCAGCACGAAGTGGAACAGCTCTCCTTTGAAGTGCCTGGCAAGAAAAGGCGCATATCTCTGCATCTCTGGAGGAGCACAAGTAATAAACATCATGTTACTGTAAATTCCATTTTTATAGCAGAGATTAATAATTCATGAACATGCATTTCTTACTGCCATTCCAATGAGTTGCCTGAAGACTTTTCATTCTAAGAGAAAAAAAGAGTGTAAATTTCCACATGGTCACATGTGTCCTGTACATGCAAGAGATGCAGACACATCAAGATAAAAAAAAATTTTATCTTGCTTCCCTCTCCCCAGCCATCTTGATGGCTGCTCTTGATTGGTGGACATTCTGTACTGCAGGAAGGAAGATGGTGGCCACAAAGAAAATGACAGAGTTGCTGGAGGTGATCAACGCTAGGTTCCAACTCATCTTGGAAAGAGCAAAGCACAGGCATTTAGATCTCTGGAAATGATCAGACAAAGCCCAAAAAAACCCATGAGCATCCTCACCAACAACTGCCCGGCCTTCAGGAAATCTGTATATTGGCTAAAACTGTTGTCCATTACTGGAGTAGCCATGATATTGAGCTGGTCACAACCTGCCGAAGATACTAGATAGCATGTGTGCTAGCTACCATTGATCCAGGTGATTCCGATACCACAGGCAGCATCCGCAGAACAGAATGGTGAAAAGCCAATCACACAAAATTTTTCTATAGTGAAACTGGCCGGAGCTTATTAAAAACAAACAAACAAACAAACAAACAAAAAACTATGAATGTTGGAAGAACCATGTCTCTCTCCAAAGGCATTTTTGTTATCTCTGGAGATAGCAAGTGTCACTGCACAGACTTCAGAAAGTAAGACAATAACCAAAGCATAATGATGTCCCATCTTCCTGGGGATTGCAATACCTATCAGTAGATAATACAGATGAAAGCAAGGGAATCATCCATTCCTCAGTACTCCTCCAAGAGATCCCTAAGAAATCGAAAATTAGCATGAAGATTGATTCTGGAATGACTAAATTGGGGAGTACCATTTATGTGAAGGCAGGTGTTCCTCCCCCCCCCCCACACACACACACACAGACACACATGGAATGTTTGCACAAACAGAATAATCTGGCTCTGGCAGTCTTCCTGCATGAAAGATACAAATTCAGAAATCAGTTTTTGGTCTCTGAAGTCATTACACCTCATACTTAGACCTTGAGGCTCTCCTGTTTGCCATGGTTAAGTTGAGCTAGCAATGCAACTGGCTGAAAAGTATTTACTGCCCCATCATTTGAATTACTGAGTTTGTTTGTCTGTTTCTGGTGACTTCTCTCTTTATAATGGTACCCAAGGTTTTTTTAATCCATCTTATTTTCAGATGTGAGGTAATTGGAGGTTTCCTGTACATACCTCCTGCAGAAAATGGTGGCAATTGTCGGCCAAATGTTAACTCCACCATCCTTTTTTTCTCCTCCTATGCCATAAGACATAGACAGTACATATCTATCACCTCAGAAAATTATAGTTGGGAAATATTGATATCTATAATCATATACCATAAATTTATGTTCACATTTTCTAAATGCACTGTTTACTTAAGAACAATTCCTTATTTGGAAATTTTTGTCTATTCCAGTTTAAATGATATTTCCTGGTAATAAATTTTTCTAATGTACTGATAATGGAAAAGAAGGTGGCTAACTTACACTGACTTCCTACTCCCATCACCAATTTTCTGACCAAAATGTCTGAGATCACTGGTGGGTGTATAAATAATATTTAAAGGAATACCTTGGTTGAAAAATCTATGTAGCTAAAAAGCAATTTATAAGACTGAAGGTCGAGAAAGATACATCTTAGCATATTAGGAGCTTCCATATTTGTATACAAATATTGGGCACTAAATTAGTAACAAAAGCGGTTTGACAGTAAGATACTGATAGTTCACCTTCCTCTGAAAGGAAACCCGTAGTTGATTGAATCAAAGGTGTTCAAAAAGGACAGCTGTTTCAGTTGCTATGTCACTCAAGAGTAAGAAAAAAGGGGTAAAGAAAATATTCTACTGGTGCATGCTGTCACCTGGGTTTGCCTTTTCTTAATCATCTGTGTGTGCATTTGATTGTATTTTATGTCACCCCAGTGAACAATACTACAATATGTCAAGACCATTAGAATTCAACTACAAAGGAGCTCAGAAGACAATTCTAGTTTTCACGTCGATCAGCATCTTCTGCTTAGACTTGAAGACCTTAAAATTAACTCAAGCAATATAAAAAAGTATTTCAGACACAATACAGAACAGACAATCTCACAAAGGACTTCCTTTATGGCTCATCAGAGTAAATTTCTTGTCAAAATATTCCCTGCGCTAAGTAAAGGTTATCTATTCATATGAACACCTGACTTATAAAATCAATCAGGGCACAATAAGAAAGATGCCTGCTTTTTGCATGCATTCAAGTTGTTGCTTCCATTAACTTAACTTCCTAAAAATATATCTCATTTTTCAGTCTGCTCTGCATAACTCATTAACATCATAATCGCCAGCAATAATTGCCTGAAGTGAGTAAAGAAAATCACGAAAGATGAAGAGTTGAATTACCACTTAATGAAAGAAGAAAAAAAAAGAAGACAATTTAAATCAACAGTCTACGATATTGCCACCACTCCCTTCCTTGAGAAAATGTATAGTAATTGTGTTACTTGGAGCTTGTTGTGTTTATAAATGAGTACTCTCAGACAGAGAATTCTTAGAATGATTCTCAGGGTTTGATGGATGATATGAGTCAGATGAACTTAAGAATATTTGCTCAGCAATCTAAAGGTGTATTTTTTATAGCAGGTTGCAAAATAATACTATTGAAAATATTTTAAAATTGTCTTTATGGTAATTAGAAGCCATAACTTTTGTTTTCAAAAGGCACGGGAATCTACTAAAATTCTGTTTGATCTAGTTCGAGTATCCATTTATGACTATCCATTTAAACTGATGCTTCTCAACCTGCTGATTTAAACTCCTACGCAACATTTGGCAATGTCTGGGGAAATTTTCATATGTCACAACTTTAGATGATGTTGCTGGCATCTAGGTTAATTCCCTCCGACAAGATAATCCGCCAAAAACTTCAGTAATACCGATTTACATCAATGAGGGGACTTAAGAAACTGCTGATAGTAAAGGAATGGTGTCTCTTAACAAAAAAGACACGAGGAAGTCCAATCAACCAAAAATCTTCACGCAGCGTTTTTTAAGACAATAATTCATTACACTGTTTGATGAATGATCTAGAACAAGAGAAATGACACATTACTCCAATAGTCCCTACAGGTCAAACTTTCAGCTTGTGGTGACTTAGGTCTAATGAGTTAACAGACATCAACAGGCTCTCGGTGTTGTAAAATGCAATGGTAGTTTATCAGTGTTATACTTATTCCTTCATTCTGTAAACATAGTATTAAGTTACTATGAAAAACAGATTAAGTGGCTTCACCAGTTCAACTAAGGACACATGCGCAAGCCTTAAAGCAGAGTTTTGGTATTTGCCTAACGAAGCAACAAACATCAGGGTCACCTGTAGGGTTTGCTGGAACACACACACCTGTGTTCCTCCCTAGTCTCTCTGATTCACTGGGTTGGGTGTTCTGAGAATTCCCTGTGATGGTGGTAGCACTGGTCTGGGACTATACTTTGAGACTCACTGGCCTAGTTCAATGGACACTCCATTCTAATATAAAGGGCCAAGCAACTATGAATCAACTTTTTAGAAGAGCTGGATAAAAACTCTTCCCTCATAATAAAGCTATAAACCAGTAGAGACAAGGAGATGAGGGATGTAGAAGACTTGGGGAAAACGAATATGTGTACTACCTACTCCTTTATGTGTGAGAAGGATGTGGTTAGAGAGAGACATCACTTCCCTTAGTAACTGGAGGAGAAAAGGTTTCTGTACAACCACATAGAAAGATGCGCTCCATGCAGTTTGCAAACAGAGTAGACCTGTGTCTGTCCCCTGAGAAATCTTGATAACCAGAGAGACCGGTTGGCTACCTGGTCAGATCTTGGGGCAGAAGGAAAGTGGCTGTTGTGTTAGAATCTAGAGTTGGAATGTGTTCATGAGGAAAAAGATGAATGCAAACCATTTGGACCTGTATGCAAAGGACTCCCCCATGTCTTAAATTCTGTTCAAGAGAGCAGCCCTCAGGGTTAAGTAGGAAAGGCTGGAAGTACAGGTGAATCTGTAGGGGCTGGGAGGATGTAAGACACTGTAATGGGGAGCTGTCAGGTGGCAAAGCTGGGAAGGGGTTCCAATAAGGAGAAATAGCCCAGATGATACACACCTTGAGGGCAAGCGAGGAAGGGAGCACTGTGGGTGGAGACTGACTGATAATACAAAAGTGGCAGGAGCTGTGCTGGAAAGAGGAAAGATACAAGTACAGCTTCCACCCCAAGAGTGCTGGGCTGCGCCCCAGGACAGACTATATCCCAGAAGGTCAGAAACTCTGGGATTTGGCCACTCTGGGGAAGAGAAAACGTCTGCAAGAAACTTCAGCACAGGCCTTTAGTTTGGAAACTGGAATTTGTATCTCTGAAGACGAGAGGATATCTTGCTAGAAACTTGGAATCTGTGTGTCTCCCAGAGAAGGAGTCGACTCTGCTGGAAACTGGGCTTTGTGTAAAATGTCTGCCTCAGGAGTGGAGTGACAAGAGATGACATCTGAGCCTCATTCCTCTTTGATTAAAAGCTTGTTTAGGTCTGCAGTGGCAGTGGCAAGAGGATGCCATCTTGGAAGTGTTTTAGGACTGACTGGGGTATAATAACTGGCCACTCATGACTCTTGGTCTTCTCTTTGTAACTAAGTCTTGTTATTGTTTTCTACCTGAATTGTCTTGTAATTGTGCATGTGGGTAGAAGAATCCAGTGGCCAGTTTAAATACTGGTCTTTCTCCTTGCTTTGTTTTGGTGTCTGTCTTGTTTGCACGTGAATTCAACACCAGCCACAACAGAGGGGCATTTTCCTTCTTCCAGGTGAAGACAAATGGAAAATTTCTCCCAGAATGAGAGGGAATGAGATATCACCAATAGCCCAGTTAAATGCTCCAGAAAGTTTGTCTTTAAGTGCCTTTAAATCTCATCACTACAAAAATTAGTTAAGTAGAAGCTTACCTGTTTCATAGGCAAGCTTTAGTATAATCTTCTTCCTTCTCCCCAATTCTGAGCCAGAATCAAGGTTTCTTAGATGATAGAGAATAAATAAATTGGAATGGAAATAAATGGAAAAGATGCCAGCTACACCCTCATCCCTGACTCCTGCCTTCCTGTCTGCAGGAGGTGTGAGCAACAGGAGGAGGACTTATTTTTAGCTTCACACTAGGCTAGATTTTTAAATTATTAAACTAAGAATGTGTTTGTGATTTTAATTGGCTAGAGAATTGATAATTTTGCTGGAGAGAAAGCAGAAATGTCAAGGGTCAATGAGATTTGGTCCAGAGGTAAGGGGTGAATGTGTCACTCAGTAGAGATTTAAAAGGAGAACAGAAAGCTAGTATTAAAATTGCTGCTGCTTCTTCCTTGTTTGTATGAAGGCTGTATCCTCAGAGATTGTTATATATTTAGTTTATCTGACCTTCCTAAAGTTTATGAGTGAGCTTCTTGTTACTCAAATCCATGTCTTACTCATGACTCCACATTTGTTTGAAATTTCGTCCTTTTATAGAACGAAATTAGTTTTAATTAGCTTAGCTAATTGTAAACCAAGGAAAATCTACTGAATGATTGCTTAAGTTCAGAAACACCATGTTCCAATCCAGGATAGATAAATAGTCCTAAGGAAATAGGAGTTTGAAGTCTAGCAATAACCCTTAATACTTAGATGAGCAATTGAGTAAACCATTTCAGGATTTAGTTTTAGTTAATATAGACAATGGCAGAGTAAGAATGTGAGAGTATCCTAATGTATTTTCAGCCAGATCTGGTTTGAGTATTTTGGAGTTTATTGTTATGAGTTGTGACTGTAAATTCTTCTTCAGGTCCCCAAGACACATACCCATGGACTACATGTGCATATGGCATGTGTATTCACACGTTTCATGCATTCACGTAAATGATTCTGGGGATTGACTGGACAAATCTGAAATCTATAGAGGAGGGGAAGTTCAGAAATTGTCAGGCAAGAGTATTAGCTGTTATCTAGTCCACAGGCAGAAGTTCTTCTTTAGGGAAGTTTCAGTTCCATATTTAAGGTCTTTTCATTAATTTAATTCAGTCTACCCAAGATCATTGAGGATAATCTCCTTTATTTAACATCCACTAATTACAGCTGCTAATTATATATACAAAATACTTTCCAGCAACACCTAGATTAGTGGTTGATTGAAGAGTCAGAGACTAGCCTCGCTAAGCTGACACATAAAACTGACCACAAAAGCAGTAGCAAGAACTTGAAGCAGCTTGCCACCATTTGACCCAAAATCCTGAAACATGGCCTGAAGTCAATAAGCAAAGATGTGCACAGCTTTCTACATGTACCAGTGGCTCACTCCAGTTACTCTCATAAACCAAAATTCCATCCTACCAGCCACAGACACACACATACTACCCAAGAAAGTGCACTAATTTGACAAGTTCAAGTTTAGGCTATTATCAAGTCATTGACTAAAAAAGTTGAATTTTTAATGAAAAGTGGAAAGTGGTTAAACAATGTTAAGAATGCATATTGTCATTATTTATTTCTCTACACTACAACATTTCCCAAATAACTTATAGCAAGCTTGTAGATATTATATTCTGGAAAATAAATATTACATATATTTAATAACAGCAAGAGACATTTTAAAGTACCAATAAAAGCAAAAACAACATTGTAATTAAACTCAGTACAGTACTCAGAATATGACAACATAATTTGTATGTATCACAATGTTATGATTTTTTCAGTGCCTAACACATCACAGAGTCTTATATTAGGTAATCAGAACTTGATATGAGAGAACTGAGCACAGGTCCCTGAGTCCCATTATAGGATGAACCAGTGGCTACCAGAGTGGAGAATATAATGAAAACAAACTTCTGGCAAGTAGAAGTAGTAGAGCTGGCGGAGAGTCTATTAGTTCTTTACCTACCGGTTTATCAGGCCAAGGACAAAAGACAAACAAAAACTTGTTGCAAATCCATTGCCAGCTTCAAAAAAAAAAAAAAAATTAACAATCCCACCTGTGGCTGGTGGAAATATTTCAGTATTTTGGGGCCCTCTCTGCTAATCTAGAGGGAGGAAACTAAAACTATCACCCCATTTCTTCACTTCTTGGACCATCAGAAGTTATCAGTGGTCATAACCAGGATATTCACCAGGTCCAGCCACATAGTAGTGGACAAGACTGCTTGTCCATGAATTCTATGAGTCCACCTTCCACCCTTTATCTTGATTTTCTGATCTCACTGTATAGGGTTAAGACTGGTCCATGGGATAAGTCAGCTGGTCTTTTGACTGAACTGAGTTGATGGACTCAGAATCCTTGCGTTCCCTCCCTCCCTCCCTCCCTCCCTCCCTCTCTTTCTTTCCTTCTCCCTCTTCCTCCCTGTCTCTCTTCCTTCCTCTCTCTCTTTCTCTCTCAATTTGTCTGATCATATTGTTCCCAAAGTTTCAGATTTAAAGTGTGAGTGGGGAAGATGCTAGGTTTCCATTTCAGTCATGAGCTATAGCCCCATTCCCTTATTTTCCTTTAATGAAACAGCTTACAATATGGTTTGGACATTCTCTTAAATATCAATGTTGGTTCTAAATTTCATTAGTTCTTTTGAGAACTTTCTTTAGCTCCCTTGGAAAGCTAAAGAGATTGAAAATGATTGGAACGTAGGATTCAGATATTTCCAAACTCTATTCTGATTCAGGCATTTCATCTAATAGAATTAAAACCTCACCTTTAGCCCTAAATAAGGTCTAAGATTTGACACTCTTCCCTCCCCATCTTTTTCAGTTTCATGTGTCTGTGATATTCTGGTATTAATCTCACATTACTCTCACTTTAGATAGAATAACATACTCTTTTCCTCTATAAATTGTGGATACTCTAGTGATTTTAGTACCATTATTCTATTTTGATATTCCCAGCCACCCCTTGTCTGTAGAAATTTAGTTTACTGAAATATAGCTCCTTTCTCTTATTGAGTGAACTCCTATCCATGCCAAGTCCTGTTCATCAATAAGATTCTTTTCCTGCTAGTTTATCATTCACCTCCTTTTCCCCTCCTTGGCTTTGGTGGTTTACCTTGCTCTCTCATCTGGAGTTCTATAGTAGGCAGAATTATAAGGAAACCCCCAAGATTTCTTATTCTTAGTGCTTATACCATGTGTAAATCCCCTCCCTCTGAGCATGGGTGGGGGGAGTAGTCAGTGTAGAGGATAGGTTTCCCTCTATGTTCTGTTTTTATTATATGCTCAACAGTAAAGGATTCTGGGAGGAAGGGTAATTGAGATCTTGAGTGATTTTGAGAAAGCCAAAAGTGAGATTAACTTGGTTGACTCCAGTCTAACCTAGGACCTAGAAAAGAGGATTTAGAGGCAAGAAAAAGAAGCAGTAAGGCTGTTTGCTGTTGATGTTAAAGAAGCAAAGTGCCATTTTGGAGGGAAGGCATGGATAGAGAGAGTTGGTGGCTTCTGGCAAATGGGAACATCAGGCCTTCAAATAAAAGAAGCCAGACTCTACTGAGAATCACATGGCCCTTGGAGAGGAACCCACACTCTAGGATGGCAAGAGCCATCCACATCTTGGCATCCTCATGAGCAAAGGACCCATTTGTCTGGGCCTGGGCTCCTGACTCCTGAAATTGAGTCATGAATGCCTGCTGCTTAAAGGAGCTAAGTTTGAGATCTTTTGTCACATAGCAATAGAAAACTAACGTAGCTTCCTAGGTTGTCGTTGTTACTAGAAGCATGAGTGAAGACTGTAGCACTGAGATGACACATGCTATTCCAGAGTCAGCCAGAAACTCAGCACCCCTTTAGCCCTCGAGAGACACATCAACACACTCCTCCATCCTGTAAATCGCCAACACCTCTGCTGTTCTAAGAAGAGTTGGATCTACTTTCAGGTTCAGGCTCCTCTCCCTCCTGTATTGCACTGATACCTGCAGACCACCCCTCACCACTTTGCTCTGAGTCCTGTGATAAAACCACATTGTCCTTAGAGACCCACAGGCTCAGCTGGGGAAGTTGCTTCCATTAATTACAGTACAAAGAAACCTCTTGAATGTGGTATTGTGGGATTTGTTTTGAAAATCATATTTCTTTTGAAAATTATCATTCATTATGCTTTGTAGCCAAACCATTTTACTTAGGAGCAGAAATAGGATTTTCCACCAGCTGAATGGTGTCTTCACAATAAAACTAGAGAATCATTTCTTGAACAAGACTGCCTCTCTCGATGTTAAACTCTTCTTGCATATTTTAGAGGGAGGGGAGGTAGACAAATCACTTGTAAATGGAAAAAGAAATCTTTGAAAGCAAGAGAGACCTCCCTTTCAGTTTATTTCTATGAGTATCTTTTTCATGTTTTGCTGGTAAAATGGGAAATAGTGTAACTATTTTTTGGTGAATAACTCTACAATTCATCACTTCAAAATCGAAATCTTTCTCTCTGCTCTGAAATACCTCATGGTCCCGATCATAAAAACAATCAAATCAATGCAATGTGTCTCAAATATGCAATTCTTTGTGCCAGTCCTGATCAAAGTCATTTTTCGGTTCCTTGACACTGCCGTTTCTTGCTATCTGCAATGCCATATTTATAGCTTTGAGTTGTATTTGCTGGATAGGCAGCAGGATTTGTACAGTGATTTGCAGTGTGTGCGTCTGAAAGCAACTATGGAGAAATAAGTTGCATTATAAAAACCGCATTTGATGCCTCAATTAAGCCATTCATCATCATTTTAAAAACCCACCACGTGTAGGTCAGAGCTACTGCTTTGCATTTATTCCAAGTTTCAATCTCATGCACTTGAGATTTGTAAATTTCTAATTATTGTCTAGAGCCAACCGAATACCAATAATCAAAGAAGAACTATTTCATAAAATGCTTTATCTTATTACAATGAATAGTTTGATGAAAACTCTTATGTGGGTATAGAAGCACTAAAGTGGGTAATTTATTGAAAAGGGCAAGGTTTACTGGAACACAAAAAATGAACATAAATGAGTCCTTTCTTTTCTTTGTATTCTTATTCTACCATCACAGAAAGATATATATGATAGACATATAAGATTTTTTATAAGATATATAAGATTTTTTTAAAGCACAACTTTTTTCTTTTTTTATTGATTATATATATATATATGTTTATATACATATTTTAACATCACTATACACCACGGGGTTCCCCCAGCACCATGTCATCTGTGAACCATCATCTTGATGTCTTGTGCTCATCCCTCCCCTGATTTCATCCAAAAGAAGGAGATTTTTAATCAGCCATGTTATTCCCTGACTCAAATAAATATGCAAATATTTAAATATATAAATACTACAAACCAAAGAAGTCTTAAAATGTCATAACTCCCTTTTGCAACTCCAAAATTTCATAATCTCTCTAGGTGTTGGTGCTATATTTAGGGAGAAATAATGTTGAAATGACCAATAAGGTCAAATTAAAAAAAAACAACTTATTCCTTTTTCATATCACCTCCACTTCCTGAATGTAGATTCTTGTGACTTCTTTCCCATTATTTTTGCCATGGCTAGGAGAATTCAGGTTCTAGACATGTTGAAGTCATGACTTTCTTATTCCTGTTATAGTCTCACAGTTTAGCAGAGTGTCAGACATATAGTCAGGCCCTTCCAAATATTTGTGGAATCTATGAATATCTCTAAGCATTTAAAGATGTGTATCTCTCTAAAATCAGAAAAGACATTAGATAAACCATGTTAACACAAAGACTTCCCACTATTCTTAGACCATTAAACTATTCCAAATTTAAAATAAAGTAATAGTCAAGGAAACAACAATAGAAACAATAGTGATTATGCACTGCTGAAAAAATAGACTCAACAGATTTCATTTTTAAAAAAATCACTAAACAAATGAACAAGTGGGAAAATACCCAGCAATATGCACAACTTCTAAGTGAGGAGGATATTAGAATATATAATAGTATCTAAAATATCCAGAATAAAAATAAAAATAACAATTGTAAAAAAATAAAAATAACAATTGTAATCAAAGTATAGGAATATCTGGTTCATCTCTGAGGGGGACTAGATGTTGATTTTAGGAAAGTAAAAGAGATAACTGTAATATGTTAAAAAACTAAAGGATACCATGTCTCATTTACTATGATGACAAAGGATAGTTGATTAAAGAACATCAATAAAGAGATGGAACTAGAAAAACTAACCAAATAGAATCTTGGATATTGAAAAGTGTAATAATTCAAAAGAGAAATGACTAGAATAGTTGAACAGATACAAACTGATGGAAGAAATAAGTAATATGTCTGAAATGTATAAATGAAGATTATTCTATTTGAAGAAGAGACAATAAAAGAGTAGAGAAAAAATTGTATATCACCTCAGACTCATGTGGGATAACATAAGGTATAATAATAAATAGTTAATGAAACTGATTGAAATAATAAACCGATTTGGTAAGGTAGCTGGATACAAAATCAACACGCAAAAATCAACAGCATTCATATATGCAAAGAGTCAGTCAGAAGAAGAAGAAATTAGAAAAAACACCCCATTTACCATTGCACCAAAGACAATCAAATACTTGGGAATTAACCTAACAAAATACGTAAAAGACCTATACAAAG